>OU744339.1:63432884-63708722 GCA_916610165.2 Gymnosoma rotundatum
TTAAAAAACAATGTTTCAAAAAATTTTCAAAAAACAAAAATATAAAAAAGTGTTTTGTGTTACATACATATATTAAGAACAAAAACATTTATGTTATTTTGTGAATTAAGTGTCTGTATATATGAGCGACATTATCTGTATCTGCTTTAAAATTAATTCTTTTAGTCAATGGAGTATTTACAATGTGTAACATTTCCAAAATATACCGTCTCTTATAATTTTTTTCAATACTAAGAACTGAAGCATTCTCAAAGTTAGCATAGTGACCTAAGTCAAAACAATGAGTGGATAATGCTGTTTTTTGTGAATTAATATATCTTAAGTCCGACTTATGTCCAGCAATTCTAGTCTTTAGTTTATTTTTTGTTGTACCAATATATACCTTATTGCAAATCTCCTGATCACTACCTTTACAAGGTATTTCATAGACTACATTAGAAATGTCAAATTTATTAATTCTATCTTTAGTCTTACTAAATAATCTATTCAGTGTATTATTTGTTTTAAAAGCCATGTTATATTTTTCCTTATTGAAGATTTTTGAATTCTTTAAACGTTCTGAAAAACCTTGTACATAAGTTAAAGACTTATAAATCTTAGGTTCCAATGTGCTTATCTTAATTGTATTTTTTTATGTCCGTATTGTCTAATAAATTTATAAATAAGTCTTTTTGGAAAGCTATTATCCGCTAGTATATTTTTAATCTTTTCTTTATTCTTTTTATGAAATTCTTCATCACTTATAGTTAAAACTCTTTCAATTAAATTTTTAGCTGTATTAATTATTATACCTTTGTTGTGCTTTGAAAAATAGTTATAATTCTTCCTGATGCTGTCGGTTTTTTGATACCAATCCATTAATATATTATTACCTCGTCGAATCAATAAATTATCTAAGTAAGGAAGTTTGGAATCGCATTCCTTCTCTATTGCAAACTTAATATTAACATCAAAAGAATTGAAAATCTTTAACATATCATCAATTGCACTATCAGAAATAATGCAAAATAAATCATCAACATACTTAGTAATAACTTTTGGTTTTATAATTAGTTTTTCTAAGCAAAAGTCCAATAATTTCTCCATAACAATGTCTGCAACAATTGGAGATGCCGGAGATCCCATCGGAAGACCCTGTTTCTGAACATATATTTTTTTATCATGCTGAAAATATCTATTATCCTCTATGCAAAATTGAAGAATACGTAAAAATAAATCTTTATCAATTTTAGTGTGTGGTCTAATTATATCCCACTTTTCTTTTATTGTATCAATAGCTAAATCTACTGGTATACTAGGAAATAGAGATATCACATATAAAGAAACCAATTTTTCATTATTTTCTACTTTAAGTTTTTTTTATCTTATTCTTAAAATCTAAAGAATTCTTTACGTTATATTTTGAAAACTCAGTGATTTTCTTCGAAATATCTGTCACATATTTGCATAGTTCATAAGAAGGCGAATTTACAAAAGAACAAATAGGTCTTAAAGGATATTCAGGTTTATGAATTTTTGGAAGTCCATATAACCTAGGAGCAGTAGCAATGTTGGTCTTTAGTTTCTTCTTGTCAAAAATAGTTATAATTTTTCGTTTAAAAAGTTCATCTACCAAATCATTGTTAATCTTCTGCAATTTGCTAGTCGGATCTTTATTTACTAATTGATATTTAGAAATATCTTCTAAAATATTATTAATTCGAATGTTATATTCATGTTTCATTAAAGCTACTGTTGTATTACCCTTGTCTGCTTTTACAATAAGCAAATTTCTATTCTTTTTTAAAAAACTCTCTGTTTTTCTTACTTTATCTAAAATAAACCTATCTCTATTGGTCAATTTCATTTTATTATAATGATTGTCAATAATTAGTGACAACCTAGTTCTTGCTACTTCCTGTTCCTCTTTACTTTCTAAAGTTTGTATAAAATCTTCTCCTTCAGTTATCATATTCACAGTAGGTAACTCATTTTTTGCAGTTGGAAGTGCATGCTTATTACCTAACGCTAGAACAGATTGTACTTCTAATGGAATATCTAAATTAGTTTTATTAACAAACCAGTTTTCATTAAATTTAATACCTAACTTCTTTTCTTGCAAATCGCGGAGACAATCAAATTTTCTAATATGTATGTTTTTAACTTTTTTTTCAAAGGAAACTGCCTTAATATCTTCAAAATTAAGAAAAGATATCATATCCCTTTCTGTAAAATATCTATTTAAATTTCTTTTTATAAATGCTAACTCACTTTGAAAATGCTCCAATAACCTGTGGTTATTCTTGATTGACAACTTTAAAATTTTGTAATGTAGATCACCCATATAGTTATTAAGTGTATGTTGTATATCAGCCAAACATCTTGTGTTAAATATATTTGAAATGACTTTTGTAGAATTGACAATGAATCTTGGAATGATTCCAGAATTTCTGCATCTGATCAGGAAAGTTATTGTTGACCTTATTTTTATAATTTTGTTCTTCACCGTATTAAATCTGTTGACTAGTCTTCTAGTTATATTGTTATTTTTTAAAAAATTAATTTTGAAAAATCCATGTGAATCTTGATTTATTTGATAAAATCGTCTATCTTGATAATCTTGATAATTTTGAAAATTTCTTATTCTTCGAAAATCTTGATTAGTTTGAAAATTATGGTTATCTTGAAGATCTTGATAAGTTTGAAAATTCATCTTTCTTGTGCTCATATTCTTAATTAGTTTAATAATGATTATTTGACCCTTTTTTATTAAATTATTTTCTATTTTCTTAAGCTTTGGGTCCTTATATTTTTTAATAATATTTTATTTCAATTAAACTTTAAATTTAAATTCACTGTGCTATTTTCCGGTAAGCAATAGCGAAATGGCCATCGAGACGTGCTTTCACCTTTAATAATCAACACCGGGAAAATAGCACAGTGAATTTAAATTTAAAGTTTAATTTATATTATTTGGTATTCCCGTGTTTTTAATTTTTAATTATTCGAATTGCAAGTGCCCGTGCATTAAAATAAAATAACGTAGTGTTTTTGTTGTTTTTATTTTTCAACATCTTTAAACTGTATAAAAGAGTAGAAAAAAGTCTGCCGTATGCAGTGTGTAAAGAAAAATAAAATCAATGTTGATTATTGTTGTTTTTGCTTGAACTTTGATTTTTGTCATTTCCTATGGTTTGGACAGAAATCTTTAGTTCATTTAAAATATTTGTGAGAAGTTTCCTGACGAGCTAAGTAAGCAATAGCGAAATGGCCATCGAGACGTGCTTTCACCTTCAATAATCAACACCGGGAAAATAGCACAGTGAATTTAAATTTAAAGTTTAATTTATATTATTTGGTATTCCCGTGTTTTTAATTTTTAATTATTTTATTTGAATATTTCGGTACTTTCTGCGTACCTTCTTCAGGAAACAAAATTAATATATAACCAAAATAACAAAATTAATTAACAATTGAAAAAATTTTTTGTCATAATGAAGTTAAAAAACAATGTTTCAAAAAATTTTCAAAAAACAAAAATATAAAAAAGTGTTTTGTGTTACATACATATATTAAGAACAAAAACATTTATGTTATTTTGTGAATTAAGTGTCTGTATATATGAGCGACATTATCTGTATCTGCTTTAAAATTAATTCTTTTAGTCAATGGAGTATTTACAATGTGTAACATTTCCAAAATATACCGTCTCTTATAATTTTTTTCAATACTAAGAACTGAAGCATTTTCAAAGTTAGGATAGTGACCTAAGTCAAAACAATGAGTGGATAATGCTGTTTTTTGTGAATTAACATATCTTAAGTCCGACTTATGTCCAGCAATTCTAGTCTTTAGTTTATTTTTTGTTGTACCAATATATACCTTATTGCAAATCTCCTGATCACTACCTTTACAAGGTATTTCATAGACTACATTAGAAATGTCAAATTTATTAATTCTATCTTTAGTCTTACTAAATAATCTATTCAGTGTATTATTTGTTTTAAAAGCCATGTTATATTTTTCCTTATTGAAGATTTTTGAATTCTTTAAACGTTCTGAAAAACTTTGTATATAAGTTAAAGACTTATAAATCTTAGGTTCCAATGTGCTTATCTTAATTGTATTTCTTTTATGTCCGTATTGTCTAATAAATTTATAAATAAGTCTTTTTGGAAAGCTATTATCCGCTATTATTATTATTATTATTATTATTATTATTATTATTATAAGTGATTACTTTGCGTGTTTTTTTTTTGCTTTTACAACAATGTGCTGTAATGATTCAAAGGACAATTCAACTTATATATAAACATAAATATCACAGACCGATCACAGGTATTTACCCACAGGTATTTGCTAATATTGCACAGAAAAAAAGTCTTGAATTTTGAACTATACTCATTGTTAAAGTAAAATAATTGTCAGCAATTTAAACCTAATGTCTTTTAAGTGACATACACCTTTTGTTTTTCCGTCTAAAGTTTCTATCTCGTACATATTGCTACCTACAGGCAGAATCGCTCTACATCTTTAACGCTTTATTCATATTTTCTTTAACTTCTCTCTTATAAACTACATTCATTCATTTGGTTTATACATTATGCAGTGACCTGTCATGGATTTATATTTTCGGGCCAATTTGTAGTCTGCTCCACTTGTGTACTTATGGTACCCGAATAATGCATAAAAGGGTGTGAAACCTATGGCACTATCTATATCTGAAAGGTGTAGATCCGGGTTCCTGTGGTCTTCCTTTAAATAAGCTCTGATGGTAGCTTAAATGCTCTCATTAAACCTCTCAGACGCATTACTACTGAGCTAGTAAGCTGGCGTTTTATTATGAGTTGATCAGACTTTGACAATTTTTGGAAACAAACTAGTGCCTTGTGAAGAACGTCATGTACTAAAAATTTTATGATATTTCCGGCGGTAGCTTCTTTTATAGCCTTAATAAAGGTGTATTTTGTAAAATGGTCGACACTATAAAGACAGCAATTTCCACTTTTGGACTTTGGGTACTTTCCCAAGAAATCCAAATAAAGCTTAAATGGACGATCAATAGCGACTTGATGTTGATTTGATAGTTGCATTTCTTTACACGTTTGACAATTCCTGATGTAAGCCTCACTTCAAGGGGCATTTTTGGCCAATAAAAGAATCTTCGAAGGCGTTTCAAAGTTTTCGCTACACCACCATGAGCTGAAGTCATACTGAAGTTTCCTTTTCTGTTATGCCGAAGCTTCCTTTTTTGTTGCACTGTAATTTATTTGACACGTGTTTAACTTTTGGCTGTTCTTTTTGGGATGTTCTTCATTCTGGTCGTTAAGTTGATACGAAGCTGCACCTAACCCATTCTATGCTTCACACTGTATCCAAAATCTCTTGAAAAATCTGGATGTCATCGTACTGGAGCTGATGTTAGTGGTTTTTTAAGTTTTCAAACGCTTCAATTACATGCGGATTCATTTTAAACTTATACATCTTCTTCAATCTAACAGTCAAGGGGGCGGCTATTGTCACAAAGTACTTAATAAAGTGGCAATACTATTCTGCTGTTCTAAGAAGGCTGCGTACTTCACGATACGATTTTGGCACTCTTATTTCCTTTATAACTAGCACTTTATAACGGTCTATCCTTGGACTTCCACCACCTATGACGAAACCAAGATATCGTAATTGCTCAAAACAAAACTTTGAATTTTTAAGGCACATTGTAAGATTTGCCTGTCTTAAACAGGAAGCCACGTTTTGTAATATTTTAAAATATTTATCAAAACTGTCAGATATCATCAAAAGGTCATCTATATATATATAAACATTTTCTTTAAGCCGCTATGGTATAACTTTGACCATTAGTCTGCAAAGTCGTTGTGACGCATTCCTGAGAAGAGCATAACCCGAAATTGATAGAGTGACCAGCCTGTTACAGTAAAAGCTGTGTATGACTTACGCTCTTCTTCTAACTCCATCTGGCAGAAAGCAAACCTTAAATCGGCGCTACTAATATAAAAAGATTCATTAATTCTGCTTAAAATCTCTTCTATGTTTTGTAGAGGGCAGGTGTCCTTAATCTTTATTTTTTTTAACTTTCTGGCATCAAGGCAGAACCTATTTTTGCCAGGCTTTCATACCACTGTAGTCTTATTAGATAAAGCACTATCGCTCTCTTCAATTACATTTAAAGCTAACATAATATCAATTTCTTTATACACTATTTCTTGCATTGCGGGGACAAATGGTAGTGACTTCCACTAACTTTATCGAGAGTTTTTCAAGAGAAGTGCATCCCAATCCTTCATTTTCAGATGTTGGAAACAGCTCTATGTTCTTATGCAATATTTCTTGCTGCTCTGGAATTAACACTATAGATTTATATTTATGATCTTCAACTTAAGAATTCTCTTAAAATTTTTGTTGATTTATTTCCTCAGCTTTATATATTTGTGGTGCTAAATTATACATTCTAAACAAGTCTACTCCGGGATACGCTTCTTGTTATTAATCTGGACACAAATAAAATAATGTATTCTTAGTTTCGTTCTTAAATTAAATTTCTAACTCTATTTTCCTTATTAATCTGTGTTTTTTACCAGACGCAGTTGACACTACTGAAAATATTGGTTTACAATTTAGTTCTAATTTCCTAACAACTCTCTTCACCCTTTACCTAATAAACTAATTGACGCTCCAGTATCTAATAACAATGTTACCTACACTAATTCCGCAAAAGCTGGAGGATGGTGTTTTTTCTCTGCCCATTTGATTGTTTCTAAAAACATTTTTCTTATTTTCTTTTTCCCAGCAAATTTTCTTCTTACTTTTATTATTTTATTTGAAATTCTTTTCATATTTATAGCATGGCTAAAAATTACTTCTTTTACTTTTTGATAATTAGACATATGTTCCTCGAACGTAAATTTGTACCGCAATTAAGAAATAAACTTGATAAAATTCTCCACGGTTTTTATATATTTTTGTCTTCTTAGCGCACGATTGAGACGTGGGTGTTCTTCGACGAATTGCTTCCCTTGGCTAATGAAAATTTTTGTACTTAACAGCTGAAAATTTTTGCACTTACAATTAATGCAATTTGAGGACTTTAGATCTATAGATCTATTCACTGAAGGACAATTCATAAACATATTGCCTTTTTGATGACAGTTCCAGCAAACAAGCGGATTTCTGGGATTTTGGTTCGACATGTTCGAAAATCTATAAGCTGCTATTTCTGCGATTTGTTCTGCTTCTATACTTCTTACCGTAGTTCTTCCACTGTGTTTACGGCAATCGGGTAAAATTTACTCCTAATATCATTTTTTGAATTTTTTTTGTCATTTTAATCATTTCTTTCTCAGATATTGCCATGCTTAGTCTTGCCCTCATTTGCGTCATGGCGAAGAAAAACACATCACTGCCTTCGCCAGGCTCCTGCCTTCTCTCGACCATATCACTCAAGAGTTCAAAACTTGACCAAGTGGACTGGTACTGTTTCAACAACGCGCCTTCCAACGATGACCATTCTGAAAGGTAATTAGTCTGTATAAATAGCCAGCACCACTTTTCTAAACCATGAAACCACCCCATGAAATGCCATACTGACGCTGTAAACGCTTAACCTTTAATACATCAAACTCGAGGCCCGATACTGATTAGTATACGTTACACTGATGATCTAGAAGAGTTTGCTGAACTTCCAGGAGTAGTACTCCTCGGTGATCTATGCTGCCGTCATTTTTTAACAGATTAGGGATTACTTCCGCACGAAGTTTTTAATTATCCAATTGGGTGTGTAATATTGTTTTTTTATCAAATAGCCCTATATCTTAATATTACTAATTCTATATTTTTTTTTCTCAATAATAAAGAATGTTGTATTTTATTTATTTTTTTTTTCGTAGTTTTGTTTATTTAATAAAGAAAAGAAAATTTTACGTTAATGTTTTAATGAATTTTTAAATTTTGCCCTTATAAATCTTCCCTAACAAAAATAAGATCACTTTATCCATCCCTGTTAATATACTAGTTTTACCATTTTGTATACATATTCGTTCTTTACTTTTGCATATTTATCTCACCCTTTGCCGTAGGCAAACAATTTTTTTTTCATGATTGTAATGCTGCAAAAGTAAGACGTATATATACCTTTTTAGCTCTTAAAGCTTATTAAACTAAGGTTTGATGACAGACAACGTGTTTAAGAAAAATCTTTTCGTACTTGGCTGTGTAACTAGAAAGATCTCAAAAGAAAGAAAAGTGGTGAAAAATAAGAAGTATTAACGAAATTAGTACATGTGATTAAGGTTAAACAAGTTACACATTTTATATAAGTTTTTTTTTACTTAAAATTGATTAAATTTATTAAGTATTTTTACTTAATCTAAAGTTTGTTCACGTAACCTTCGATTAATTCTCAAGAGGTAACTTTTTATTTTTTTTATCATCAATAGGTAATATATTTAAAGCTATTTGAACTTCTCTAAATAGGAAAAACGCCATTTAAGCAACTTTACGTCTCTCGGGTATTTTACGGATTCAAAATCCAATTGTCGCTATACACGTGGCTAAACCCGAGAGACCATTAAATTTGGAGGATTGTAGTAAAACTTGTTAATAATTTGCGCAAAAGGGCACAGCCACGTTTGTCTCAATATCCCGCCTCACAATATCCGGCCCTATAGTCAAATCATGAAAAGTGTCGCAGCAGTAAGGTTTATGGCTAAAAACAATCTAGCTTCAGCAATCTTCAGAATTGTCATTACTGACTTATCAAAAAGGAAAACGGGAACCTTTTAGTTAGACCATTATATTAAAAAAAAATAAATAAAAAATAGGTCACCACCCAGCACATGAAGTCATTTCGTTTGGAACTATAATGACTACTATGAATTGATTTAGTTTTTAGTTGAACATACCACTAATAATTTAGTTGAAATATAAAAATAAGCATTACCATTCTAACCCCTTGTAAGAATAATTATTCTTTTACTAAAACCAAAAGGAAAACAAAACTATATATAAGAAAAAAAACGAGTATTCTATCATGTACATTACGGATCGAGCATTTATCGAAAACCCTACAAAACCAATATGCTTGCAGAAGGCCTTCAGCAACGTTGGACGTCTATCAAGTTCGTAAGTTTACTTTATTTTTGCTTTAATTATTCATTCATATTATTACTGAACAGAGATTTTATTGATTTGCATTAAATTTATGTCTCTCTCTCTCTCTATCTCTGGAGTTTTGGGGAATGAAACACTCATTAATAAAACCTCTGGTCATTGTATTAAAACTTACATACATATATACCCACATATTTTTTTATTACTATTAATTCCTACAATTCTTGCGTAGTTTTTTTTACATTTTGGGTTGTTTTCTTTTTTTTATTTTTATTATTTTTAACCCATTGTAGGCGATAATGTATAATAAAAATTATTATGTACGTATATATTTAAAAATAATAATAATCATTAGAATGGCTTAAAAACAAGTATTATACTTTGTTATATAAACGGTGAATTTCCTTTTCTTATTATCTCAAATCTTATTATATCAAATAAAAAAAAAAATATTATGTGGAAGTGAATTCAATTGAATATGTAAAGTTTCTATAGGGTAAGATATGGTGTAAAGTAACTGGCGTTTTTCAAGAAACCAATTTTAGCCATTAAAAAAACCCAAGGGATGGGTGGGTTTAGAGGCAAGATAGGCGATAACATCATAGCTTTTCTTTATTCATAGAGACTATTGTAATTAAATTGGTAAGATTTCTTTACATTCATTTAAAGGTGTATTTTGTAAAATGGTCGACACTATAAAGACAGCAATTTCCACTTTTGGACTTTGGGTACTTTCCCAAGAAATCCAAATAAAGCTTAAATGGACGATCAATAGCGACTTGATGTTGATTTGATAGTTGCATTTCTTTACACGTTTGACAATTCCTGATGTAAGCCTCACTTCAAGGGGCATTTTTGGCCAATAAAAGAATCTTCGAAGGCGTTTCAAAGTTTTCGCTACACCACCATGAGCTGAAGTCATACTGAAGTTTCCTTTTCTGTTATGCCGAAGCTTCCTTTTTTGTTGCACTGTAATTTATTTGACACGTGTTTAACTTTTGGCTGTTCTTTTTGGGATGTTCTTCATTCTGGTCGTTAAGTTGATACGAAGCTGCACCTAACCCATTCTATGCTTCACACTGTATCCAAAATCTCTTGAAAAATCTGGATGTCATCGTACTGGAGCTGATGTTAGTGGTTTTTTAAGTTTTCAAACGCTTCAATTACATGCGGATTCATTTTAAACTTATACATCTTCTTCAATCTAACAGTCAAGGGGGCGGCTATTGTCACAAAGTACTTAATAAAGTGGCAATACTATTCTGCTGTTCTAAGAAGGCTGCGTACTTCACGATACGATTTTGGCACTCTTATTTCCTTTATAACTAGCACTTTATAACGGTCTATCCTTGGACTTCCACCACCTATGACGAAACCAAGATATCGTAATTGCTCAAAACAAAACTTTGAATTTTTAAGGCACATTGTAAGATTTGCCTGTCTTAAACAGGAAGCCACGTTTTGTAATATTTTAAAATATTTATCAAAACTGTCAGATATCATCAAAAGGTCATCTATATATATATAAACATTTTCTTTAAGCCGCTATGGTATAACTTTGATCATTAGTCTGCAAAGTCGTTGTGACGCATTCCTGAGAAGAGCATAACCCGAAATTGATAGAGTGACCAGCCTGTTACAGTAAAAGCTGTGTATGACTTACGCTCTTCTTCTAACTCCATCTGGCAGAAAGCAAACCTTAAATCGGCGCTACTAATATAAAAAGATTCATTAATTCTGCTTAAAATCTCTTCTATGTTTTGTAGAGGGCAGGTGTCCTTAATCTTTATTTTTTTTAACTTTCTGGCATCAAGGCAGAACCTATTTTTGCCAGGCTTTCATACCACTGTAGTCTTATTAGATAAAGCACTATCGCTCTCTTCAATTACATTTAAAGCTAACATAATATCAATTTCTTTATACACTATTTCTTGCATTGCGGGGACAAATGGTAGTGACTTCCACTAACTTTATCGAGAGTTTTTCAAGAGAAGTGCATCCCAATCCTTCATTTTCAGATGTTGGAAACAGCTCTATGTTCTTATGCAATATTTCTTGCTGCTCTGGAATTAACACTATAGATTTATATTTATGATCTTCAACTTAAGAATTCTCTTAAAATTTTTGTTGATTTATTTCCTCAGCTTTATATATTTGTGGTGCTAAATTATACATTCTAAACAAGTCTACTCCGGGATACGCTTCTTGTTCTTAATCTGGACACAAATAAAATAATGTATTCTTAGTTTCGTTCTTAAATTAAATTTCTAACTCTATTTTCCTTATTAATCTGTGTTTTTTACCAGACGCAGTTGACACTACTGAAAATATTGGTTTACAATTTAGTTCTAATTTCCTAACAACTCTCTTCACCCTTTACCTAATAAACTAATTGACGCTCCAGTATCTAATAACAATGTTACCTACACTAATTCCTCAAAAGCTGGAGGATGGTGTTTTTTTTCTGCCCATTTGATTGTTTCTAAAAACATTTTTCTTATTTTCTTTTTCCCAGCAAATTTTCTTCTTACTTTTATTATTTTATTTGAAATTCTTTTCATATTTATAGCATGGCTAAAAATTACTTCTTTTACTTTTTGATAATTAGACATATGTTCCTCGAACGTAAATTTGTACCGCAATTAAGAAATAAACTTGATAAAATTCTCCACGGTTTTTATATATTTTTGTCTTCTTAGCGCACGATTGAGACGTGGGTGTTCTTCGACGAATTGCTTCCCTTGGCTAATGAAAATTTTTGTACTTAACAGCTGAAAATTTTTGCACTTACAATTAATGCAATTTGAGGACTTTAGATCTATAGATCTATTCACTGAAGGACAATTCATAAACATATTGCCTTTTTGATGACAGTTCCAGCAAACAAGCGGATTTCTGGGATTTTGGTTCGACATGTTCGAAAATCTATAAGCTGCTATTTCTGCGATTTGTTCTATGGGTTTTATTATATTATTGGCCGGCTTTTCAAAAATTCAATTCACTTGCCTAGTGTATCTGTTTACCGGTACTGATGTCTGCATATTTAGCGTTCCTTTACGGCCAAATACTTTTTCTGCTTCTATACTTCTTACCGTAGTTCTTCCACTGTGTTTACGGCAATCGGGTAAAATTTACTCCTAATATCATTTTTTGAATTTTTTTTGTCATTTTAATCATTTCTTTCTCAGATATTGCCATGCTTAGTCTTGCCCTCATTTGCGTCATGGCGAAGAAAAACACATCACTGCCTTCGCCAGGCTCCTGCCTTCTCTCGACCATATCACTCAAGAGTTCAAAACTTGACCAAGTGGACTGGTACTGTTTCAACAACGCGCCTTCCAACGATGACCATTCTGAAAGGTAATTAGTCTGTATAAATAGCCAGCACCACTTTTCTAAACCATGAAACCACCCCATGAAATGCCATACTGACGCTGTAAACGCTTAACCTTTAATACATCAAACTCGAGGCCCGATACTGATTAGTATACATTACACTGATGATCTAGAAGAGTTTGCTGAACTTCCAGGAGTAGTACTCCTCGGTGATCTATGCTGCCGTCATTTTTTAACAGATTAGGGATTACTTCCGCACGAAGTTTTTAATTATCGAATTGGGTGTGTAATATTGTTTTTTTATCAAATAGCCCTATATCTTAATATTACTAATTCTATATTTTTTTTTCTCAATAATAAAGAATGTTGTATTTTATTTATTTTTTTTTCGTAGTTTTGTTTATTTAATAAAGAAAAGAAAATTTTACGTTAATGTTTTAATGAATTTTTAAATTTTGCCCTTATAAATCTTCCCTAACAAAAATAAGATCACTTTATCCATCCCTGTTAATATACTAGTTTTACCATTTTGTATACATATTCGTTCTTTACTTTTGCATATTTATCTCACCCTTTGCCGTAGGCAAACAATTTTTTTTTCATGATTGTAATGCTGCAAAAGTAAGACGTATATATACCTTTTTAGCTCTTAAAGCTTATTAAACTAAGGTTTGATGACAGACAACGTGTTTAAGAAAAATCTTTTCGTACTTGGCTGTGTAACTAGAAAGATCTCAAAAGAAAGAAAAGTGGTGAAAAATAAGAAGTATTAACGAAATTAGTACATGTGATTAAGGTTACACAAGTTACACATTTTATATAAGTTTTTTTTTTACTTAAAATTGATTAAATGTATTAAGTATTTTTACTTAATCTAAAGTTTGTTCACGTAACCTTCGATTAATTCTCAAGAGGTAACTTTTTATTTTTTTTATCATCAATAGGTAATATATTTAAAGCTATTTGAACTTCTCTAAATAGGAAAAACGCCATTTAAGCAACTTTACGTCTCTCGGGTATTTTACGGATTCAAAGTCCAATTGTCGCTATACACGTGGCTAAACCCGAGAGACCATTAAATTTGGAGGATTGTAGTAAAACTTGTTAATAATTTGCGCAAAAGGGCACAGCCACGTTTGTCTCAATATCCCGCCTCACAATATCCGGCCCTATAGTCAAATCATGAAAAGTGTCGCAGCAGTAAGGTTTATGGCTAAAAACAATCTAGCTTCAGCAATCTTCAGAATTGTCATTACTGACTTATCAAAAAGGAAAACGGGAACCTTTTAGTTAGACCATTATATTAAAAAAAAATAAATAAAAAATAGGTCACCACCCAGCACATGAAGTCATTTCGTTTGGAACTATAATGACTACTATGAATTGATTTAGTTTTTAGTTGAACATACCACTAATAATTTAGTTGAAATATAAAAATAAGCATTACCATTCTAACCCCTTGTAAGAATAATTATTCTTTTACTAAAACCAAAAGGAAAACAAAACTATATATAAGAAAAAAAACGAGTATTCTATCATGTACATTACGGATCGAGCATTTATCGAAAACCCTACAAAACCAATATGCTTGCAGAAGGCCTTCAGCAACGTTGGACGTCTATCAAGTTCGTAAGTTTACTTTATTTTTGCTTTAATTATTCATTCATATTATTACTGAACAGAGATTTTATTGATTTGCATTAAATTTATGTCTCTCTCTCTCTCTATCTCTGGAGTTTTGGGGAATGAAACACTCATTAATAAAACCTCTGGTCATTGTATTAAAACTTACATACATATATACCCACATATTTTTTTATTACTATTAATTCCTACAATTCTTGCGTAGTTTTTTTTACATTTTGGGTTGTTTTCTTTTTTTTATTTTTATTATTTTTTAACCCATTGTAGGCGATAAGGTATAATAAAAATTATTATGTACGTATATATTTAAAAATAATAATAATCATTAGAATGGCTTAAAAACAAGTATTATACTTTGTTATATAAACGGTGAATTTCCTTTTCTTATTATCTCAAATCTTATTATATCAAATAAAAAAAAAAATATTATGTGGAAGTGAATTCAATTGAATATGTAAAGTTTCTATAGGGTAAGATATGGTGTAAAGTAACTGGGGTTTTTCAAGAAACCAATTTTAGCCATTAAAAAAACCCAAGGGATGGGTGGGTTTAGAGGCAAGATAGGCGATAACATCATAGCTTTTCTTTATTCATAGAGACTATTGTAATTAAATTGGTAAGATTTCTTTGCATTCATTTAAAGGGCAGAATAAACCGCACGTGATTTTTTTTAATTGTTGGAACAGAAGGTACTTCTAGAAACAAGATCCCCGCCCACACATACCGAACTAGCTGGCCTTGCCACCACGTGCCTACCTTTCCAGAAGTGACCATTAACTTAATATAAAGTTTGGGTTTCGTTGTAGATAGTTATCCATACTCGTTCAATTTTTTTCGAGTACAGGACTTGAAAACACAACTGTCAAAAACTTTTCTTTTCACGCGAACAGACACATAACAGGTGTGATACAAAACCATACTTAACTTTCCCACAGATATGTGTGTGAAGTTAAATTTTAAAATTTATAACCCTAGCCACATTCTGTTACGATAACAGAGCTATGTTAATCACTTAACATAACCAATGTTAATACAAGAAATCTGATAGGTATAAAAGTTTCCGGACGATTTTTAAATAAAATAAAAGTGGATATAAAAAAAATTATTGGAGAACACTTCTAGTAGTGTCTTTATTGAACCCCAATAGTCAAATATATTAACATTTTGTTTTTTAAGAAATTATAGAGGTTTTTCCAAAAACACCACTTTTGAAATTTGAAAAAGGACTTTGGTCCTTTTCTCGAAAATGAAAGAGGGTGGGCGAAAAAAATTTATTGGAGAACACTTCTAGTAGTGTCTTTATTAAACTCCAATAGTCAAATATATTAACATTTTGTTTTTTAAGAAATTATAGAGGTTTTTCCAAAAACACCACTTTTGAAATTTGAAAAAGGACTTTGGTCCTTTTCTCTAATAAATTTCTCTAATAAATTTTTTTCGCCCACTCTCTTTCATTTTCGAGAAAAGGACCAAAGTCCTTTTTCAAATTTCAAAAGTGGTGTTTTTGGAAAAACCTCTATAATTTCTTAAAAAACAAAATGTTAATATATTTGACTATTGGAGTTTAATAAAGACACTACTAGAAGTGTTCTCCAATAAATTTTGTTCGCCCACTCTCTTTCATTTTCGAGAAAAGGACCAAATTCCTTTTTCAAATTTCAAAAGTGGTGTTTTTAGAAAAACCTCTATAATTTCTTAAAAAACAAAATGTTAGTATATTTGACTATTGGGGTTTAATAAGGACACTACTAGAAGTGTTCTCCAATAAATTTTTTTCGCCCACTCTCTTTCATTTTCGAGAAAAGGACCAAAGTCCTTTTTCAAATTTCAAAAGTGGTGTTTTTGGAAAAACCTCTATAACTTCTTAAAAAACAAAATGTTAATATATTTGACTATTGGGGTTCAATAAAGACACTACTAGAAGTGTTCTCCAATAATTTTTTTTTATATCCACTTTTATTTTATTTAAAAATCGTCCGGAAACTTTTATACCTATTAGATTTTTTGTATTAACATTGGTTATGTTAAGTGATTAACATAGCTCTGTTATCGTAACAGAATGTGGCTAGGGTTATAAATTTTAAAATTTAACTTCACACACATCCCACAGATACGGTTAATTTTGCCATCTGTCTCTTCATTTCATTAAATTGTACAGCTTGTTGCGCTTTGTCTATTTCTGAGCTCTTTTAATCCTTCGTGCTCTCTCTATCTCCTGAGAAACATCACTTTTCGGGGGTTTATTAACATTTATAGTCTGCGACTTATCTATTGTTTGTAGATTGGAATACCCTAAAGCTACGTCCATTTCTAGATCTCTAGCTAAACTAAGCTTTCGACAAAGAGTATAAGTTGTTGGAGTTACAATCGTCTGGACTTTATGACATACCATATACAGAAAAAGTTTCCAGCTTTTTTTTCTATATTATTTTATTCTACTTTATTTTTTTAATTTCTCCGGGACAATTATAACAAAAAAAATTTGATTACGAAATCAACAAAAATTGCAATAAAAAAAGTATATATATATATAAAAGTGGTGTAAAAAATGTATAGAAATGAGAAGGGCTGGGCAGATTTCTGTAAATTTTTTGTCAGTTGTTTTAATTTTCGAGGGGAAAGTCTATACGAAAGAAAATTTTGGAAAATCCCTCCGGAAAAGTCGGAAAATTGGAAATATCGAAAATTGATTTTTTTTTGTACGAAACTTTATGTGAAATTATTCCTTAATGGCTTTCCAAATGCAAAAAATAGAAAGTTCTTGGTGCAAAACATGGAAAATTGCGGAAAATGGGAAAAATCGAAAATTAATTTTTTTTAAGAAATTTTATTTATCGGGCCTCTTTTTTTATCAAAATATTTGTTGATAATTGGCTTAAAATTGGGGCCAGGCGAAGTTCGCCCGATCCGCTAGTATAAAATAAATAATAACAAACAAAAAAATAAATAAATAAAATGATATAAAAAATATAATAAAAACAAAGCGAAAAAAAATTAATAAAAATAATAATTGAAAGAAATAATAAAAAATAATATGATGCAAAGGCTATAAATAAAAAAGTTATAATAAAAAAATATATAAATCCAAAAAACTAATAAATAGGAAAAAATATAAATGAATAAAATAATTATCTAAAATTGGGTCACTAAAACATATCTTGCAGATTTTAAAAATTTAATATATAAATACTCAAATACCTAGTACTTGACTTACGTACAATTATAATTTACAAAAAAAATTTAAATTTATTTAATTTGTAATACTAAGTCTCTTATAATTTAATGGCTATTTGCCATGCGTGTCGTGCTTACTATAGGTAGTCCGTTTGAACAGTGACTTGACTACCACATCCTACATTCGGCCCTCCTGACGCTGGCTTCGAGCCGGATTCAAAGGCTTTATAAATACAGCAACGGTGGTGCACTTCCTCGACCCTTCACCTTCGCCAATTTGCATTATCTCATAACGATTGTGGTTTAATATGGCCGTTATTTTATATGGTACCAAAAATTTTGGACGAAGCTTCATACCTGTTCCATATTGGGTGCGTTTGGTGGCTACTAGATCACCTACTTTATACTTCGTACTCGGTCTTCTTTTCGCATCGTATGTTTTTTTTTTTTGTTTTCAACTTGAATCTTTGATATATTTTCGCGGGCTTCATCTTTAAATTTGTCTCTTTCTCTCTGTAGTTCTGATATAGCAATTTCTTCCAATATTTGGCTGAATTGAGTATCTTCCCTGGTTCTCATATTAATGCCCGTCATTAGCTGGAATGGCGTCCTTTTCGTGCTTCGTGAAGGGGTATTGTTGAGAACCCTTTGAACTCTGTCTACGTGTCTATACCATTGATTAGGGCTTTCGGCACCCGTTTTGGCTAACACGGGCCCAATTATGCGATTAATTCGTTCCACTTGCCCGTTTCCTCTGGGAACTCCCGTGGCGATTAAAAAATGTTGCATTCCTTCGTTTTTGCAATAATCTTCAAACTCGTTGGATGTAAAAGCAGTTCCTCTATCACTTATTATCCGTTGTGGATTTCCAAATATGGCCGATTGTTTTGTCAACTTCTCGACAACCTCTCTACTATTCATGCTTTTGGTCGGGTAAAGCCAAACAAATTTTGTAAAAGCGTCGACGATTACTAAAATGTGATTGTACATTTTGTGGGTAGATTCCATGGGTCCAACGTGGCCTATATGATATGTCATAAACGGTCGATCCGATTTATCGATCGGATCGAGTAAGCCTTCTTTTTTTTTCCTGATTTTGCCTCTACTACCAGTCATTGCACACAGTTTCTTGCTACAGCTTCCACCTTTGTATCTAACTTCGGAATAAAAACTGTTTCTCAACCAAATCTTTAGTTTTTCGTGTTCCAAAGGGTCCTTGACGATGTGCCATTTCTATTATTTCCTTTTGAATTTCCTCAGGTACTACTATTAGTTCCTTAGTTGGGTCCTTGTGGAGAATTCCGTATTTGAGGTAATAGTCTTCATAAGGAGTACTTTCTAAAACTTTGCTTACCGCTTTTGTCCAACTGTCATTTTGTTGTGCCTCTATAATACGATGACGAAGCGAATCTACGTGTCTCATTCGGGTTCCAGACCGATGTTCAATGGTGTAGTCAAATTCTTGAAGAAATAGGGCCCACCTTGATACTTTTACCAGCACATCCTCCTTGCGCATCGTCATTGCAAAAGCTTTACAGTCTGTAACAATTTTAAACCCAGAACGTATATTCGCCATTTTTTTAGGGCTTCTACAATGGCTAAAACTTCCAATTCATAGGAGTGGTATTTTTCCTCAGCTACCGTAGTTTTCCTACTCATATACTCTATCGGGTGAAATGTTAAGTCCTCTGAATCTTTCTGAAGAAGTACTGTTCCGTAACCGTATTTGCTTGCATCAGTATGAATTTCTGTTTCAGCATTTGGGTTGTATAAACGTAAAACAGGCTTGCTTGTTAAGGCTGCTTTAAGCTGCTGTACAGATAGTAATTCCTCATCACCCATCTTAAATTTTGTCATTTTTCTTAACATATTTGATAAAGGTCTAGCAATAATTGCGTAATCCTTTATAAAATGACGAAAAAAAAGATGTCAGGCCCAGAAATCGTTGTACGGCTTTAACGGTGTTTGGTATCGGGAACTTCCTTATAGCCGCAATTTTCTGTTCTGATGGGGATATTGAGGAATTTTCGATGATATAGCCTAGAAATTGGATTTTGTGGCGAAAAAACTGACACTTACTCCATTTGAACTGAAGTCCATTTGACGATGCGACCTCTAATACTCTACGCAAATTTTTAACGCCCTCCCTTCTATATCGAGATAGTATAACTATAACGTCCATATATATGACAATAGTACCTTCTGCGATCAGTTCGTGAAATACTGCTGCTATATATCTGCAAAAAATGGCAGGTGAGTTACAGAGAATCACAATAAGTACTTATAAAGAAGATATACTTAATTATTTACTCATAGCACACATTATTTATACACATCGAACTTAAAAATATAAACGAAATGGAAGTATGAATACAACTAGTTGTGAGTGGATAATGTGTTGGGTATCTGCCATGCTCATACTTACAACTACCTAATACTCATAACTATGGGAAAGTAGTTAAAATACTCATAAAGTAGCTGAAATACTTATAGGTATTGCAAAGTAGTCAAAATACTCATAAAGTAGTTAAAATACTTATAAGTAAAATAAGTACTTATAGGAACTATGTACATATATACAAATGTGCAGAATGTTCAACATTTTGATTATAACTGAACATTTGTAAAAGATGGGTAAAAAAGGTAGAAGAAATTAAATAGAAAATCTAAATTAGTTTTTTTATTAGGATGAAAAGATTAAATTTTTATTAAATGTTATATATTTCTTCAGTTAAATATTTATATATTTTCCATCATTACTATCTATTTTTTTATTTTAATTTTACTAAAAAATTTTATAATTCTCGTTTAAACAATACGTTTAAACTACATAAATTCTAAAAAAATACTTAATGAATAATTAGATATTAAAACTTTCTATAAGTACTACAAGTACCTTCGTGCATCAGGTGTTTTTTGTTTTTATGGCGTTTACTTAAGATGTTTAAAGCAAATAAAAAAATTTATTAACTCTTTTTTTATTTTACAAAAATTGCAAACCTTTAAAAGTTGTAAATGAACAAATTTTGGGCATTATTTTTCTAAATATTAATGAACAGGTAGTGAGTTTTTTTCTTAGAAGTGCAAATTATATTTCTAAAATGTAGTAAATAATCACAAATTTTTTATTACCGCGCTTAGCTTTATCTGCATTTGGCATGGCGAACCAATATAAAAAACACATGATAAACTGACAATCTCATATATGCATATATGCCGAGTTGCTTACTAGATCAGTGAAAGTACGCTTTATAAAATAAAAAATTAAATAATAAAATTTATAAAATAATATATTTTAGAACGAAACCATGAAGTAAGTTTTTTTAATACTTTAACCATTTAACATTTATTAAGTTATTTAAATTTACAGTATGGAGAACAACAACGAAATTTAGAAAAAAAAATTAATTGTGGAGAATGCCAGTTATTGAAAAAGATAGGAAGAAGCATTATTTGGACTTGCTTCTCTGAAATCCAAAAAGACGATGGTACAGTTTTACAGGATAGAGTATACTGCCGAAAATGTCACAACCTTTTTAAATATGCAAAGAGACAGACGTCAAATTAATTAAAACATAATTGTGTGTAAAATGGGAGCTAATTTGGACAATTAAATTCCCAGTGCAAGGACGTTATCTCGGAAGTCTAAATTAATGGCTGAAGAGAAAAAACAAGAAGTTAAGCCTCATGTACAGTATCTGATTACCAATAGTGAGGCTACGGTTACTATTGATATGAGGACTGACAATTTTATAAAAAAAATTTTCTTGTGTGCCACTTTACATTTTGAAGCTAATTGCAAGCTTATCGCTATAAATCTGGGAATTACGTCGATGGATTTTGCGTATAATACCGCAATCAACACTAGAGAAAAACTATGCAGCCTTTTTGAAGAATTTGGGGTCTCTGATATATTAAAGGCTGTGTTCGTCACTGATCGCGGAAGTCATATTGTAAGCGCCCTTAAAGGCTTTACAAGGTTAAACTGTTCAGCCCATCTTTTTTCTAATATTATGAATAATGCTTTTGAATCAACAATTGAATTGAAAAGAATTACGCACGCTTCTAAAAAAATCGTTAAATTCCTTATAAAGGCCAACATAAGCTGGATACAACTTTGAAGAGTCATTGTCCTACAAGGTGGAATTCAATTTTTACAATGTTTAAGTCTATTTTAGACAATTATACAAAAGTCAACGAAATATTTGCCGATAATGCTGAAAGAAGAATTATGCTAAACTTCAATATGTCCGTCCTGCGGGATTTAGTCGAAATTTGCAGACTTCGGAATTATTTTCAAAAAACTTCAAGCCAGTGTATCACAAACAATTTTTTTCGTAATTCCTTTCATTTACAAAATAAAAACAATTTGTGTTGTGCAAAATAATGAAGAATCTGCTATTTCGACTTAAAAAAAAAAACATTCTATTTAACTTGGAAATATAGAACTCAAATTTAAATATTCTTCATGAAGCTGCTTCTTATATCCTCCAGCTATATGTATATAAAAATGTGCAGAATGTTCAACATTTTGATTATAACTGAACATTGGTAAAAAATAGATAAAAAAAGGTAGAAGAAATTAAATTTAAATTAAATGTTATATATTTATTGAATTGTCAGTTAAATATTTATATATTTTCCATCATTACTATTTGTTTTTTATTTTAATTTTACAAAAAAATTTTCTAATTCTCGTTAAAACAATACGTTTAAACGACATAAATTCTAAGAAATACTTAATGAATAATTAAATATTAAAACTTTCTATAAGTACCTTCGTACATCTGGTGTTTTTTATTTTTTATGGCATTTACTTAAGATGTTTACAGTAAATAAAAAAATGTATTAACGCTTTTTTTATTTTACAAAAACTGCAATACTTCAAAGTTGTAAATGAACAAATTTTGCACATATTTTTTTTAAATATTAATGAACAGGTAGTGAGTTTTTTCTTCTTTTTCTTAGAAGTTAAAATTATATTTCCAAAATGTAGTAAATAATTGACAAATTTTTTATTACCGCGCTTAACTTTACCTGAATTTAGCATGGCGAATCAGTATAAAAAACACAAGATAAACTGACAATCTCATATATGCATATATGCCGAGTTGCTTACTAGATCAGTGAAAGTACGCTTTATAAAGTAAAAAATTTAATAATAAAATTTAAAAAATAATATATTTTAGAACGAAACCATAAAGTAAGTTTTTTTTAATACTTTAACCACTTTACATTAATTAAGTTATTGAAATTTACAGTATTAAGAACAACGACGAAATTTGAAGAAAAATTAATTGTGGAGAATACCAGTTATTGAAAAAGACAGGAAGAAGCATTATCTGGACTTGCTTCTCTGAAATCCAAAAAGACGACGGTACAGTTTTACAGGATAGAGTATACTGCCGTGAATGTCACAAGCTTTTTAAATACGTAAAGAAACAGGCGGCAAATTTATTAAAACATAATTGTGCCCACTCTAAGCCAGACGAGAGTACATCGATACAATTAAACATGGAGGATAAAGACGCTTGCTTTGAAGCATTTATGGGATCCTCAATAGAAGACTATCGTCCTTTTAGTGTTGTTGAAGGTTCGGAATTTCGCAAATTAATAGAAAAATGTGTAAAAGTGGGTGCTAAGTACGGCGAAAATATTGATTTGGACAATTTAATTCCTAGTGCAAGGACGTTATCTCGGAAGTCTAAATTAATGCCTGAAGAGGAAAAACAAGAAGTTAAGCATCATGTAAAGCATCTGATTACCAATAGTGAGGCTGCGGTTACTATTAATATGTGGACTGACTATTTTATTAAAAGAAATTTCTTGTGAGCCACTTAACATTTTGAAGCTAATTTCAAGCTTATCGATATAACTCTGGGAATTAAGTTGATGGATTTTGCGTCTGATACCGCAATCTGCATTAGAGAAAAACTATGCAGCCTTTTCGAAGAGTTTGAGGTCTCTGATATATCAAAGGCTGTGATCGTCACTGATCGCGGAAGTAACATTGTAAGCACCCTTAAAGACTTAACAAGATTAAACTCGTTGCAATAAAAATTTAAAAAAGATGGGCTGAAATCTTTTTTCTAATGTGATTCAATCGAAATTATTTTCAAAAAACTTCAAGCCAGTGTATCACAACAACAATTTGCTTCGTAATTCGTTCCATTAACAAAATGAAAACAATTTGTGTTGTGCAAATTAATGAAGAATCTGCTATTTAAAAAAAACATTCTATCCAACTTGGAAAAATAGAACTCAAATTTAATCTTAGTTTAATTTTTTTATTCTACTTTATTATTAATTAATTAATAAATAAATTTAAAGCTGATTTTTTTCTTGTCTTTAGTTTTAGAAAAAAAATTATTTCAACTTATACATACATAATTTTTATTGTATCATTTACTGATATAAAAGATATATGTACATATATGTGTATATTTCACACTTATGACTTGTTTACTTATTGATACAGTTTAGGGGCCAAAATTAACAGTTATTTTTTTAAATAAATTACTTGCGACTTTAATTGGCTAAAAATTAAAATAAATTTTGATAAAAAAAAGAGAACATATTAATTTTCATTTGTGTATAATTTTATTGTTGCTTTAAGTGCTGTTTCTGTATTACAGGCGATCAACTCGTCTAAAATATTTATATAAAAAGCACTCAGTTTTTTGAGTTATTTCCATATAAATTTTTCAGACGAGTTGATCGCCTGTAATACAGGAACAGCACATTAAAGTTTATTTTAGGTAAAATACGTAACTTCACTTTAGTATGTGCTTGCGATTTGAAGTCGCCAAATTTCTTGCGATTGTAAACTACAGAACATTTTTCATGCGATTTCATCGCTAGTTTTAAGCGATTTGCGACTGTCAGAACACGTATAATTATTTTTATTATATACATATATTTTATTCTTTATTTAAAATTTTATTATATTTTTTATACTTGTAAGAAAAGAATAGTAATAGAAAATGTAGAAATTCGTGACCTCTGACTCAATAAATGTTTATTTGTTATTTAAAACTTAAAAGTAAGAGAAACTGATTTTCAAATATATTACGTTGCAATTTACTTCTTCTTACCCAATGTATTCATTAGAATGAATTAAAAATAAATTTTACTCGCTTTTATATTACAAAGCTGTCGTAAATAGATTAAAGTACTTTTAAAAAATAATATTTATAACATTAACAGTTAATATGTAATCGCCACGAAAATATCATATTAACTTAAAAAAATATATGCATTAATTAATAATAAAATTGGTTCACACCATTATAAAACAATATATGCCATATTCCTATGACGAAATACTTATAAGTATACTTAGAGTATTTACATACTTATATTTATTTCTACTCAATACTCAATGAGTATAGAAAATACCCAATCCAACTTATACTTTTAGTTATTTGTGCTACGTGCAATAAAGTACGTACATTTAAGCGTCTGTAATCACTGCAAAGCCTCTTCGTACCATCCTTTTTTTAACTAATACAACAGGAGAGGAGTACTCAGAAAAACTCGGCCTTATGACACCCTCTTCGAGCCACTCCTTAATATGCTTTTTGCCTATCTGCAAAAGAAGTTCTGCGTGGTCTACTTGATATCGGAATTTCATCTGTAAGGGTTATGCGCATCTACATTATGTACTTCTTAGGTTTCTTCGGATTATACAAATTGATCATCATCTGCACTTCTTCACGAAAATCTTCCTCTAAATATTCTACCTCTATAGTTTTTCCATTTTCGGATGATATTGAGTTCACTATTTCCCCAAATTCCTCTACTACCTCACCTATTGGATTAACATCCAAAATAGTTTTGACACAAGGCTTAGGATGTTCTGGGTGAAAAATCGACTTCTCTTCAGACGAGATCTTCAACTTACCCCCAACGTTTTCTCCGTTTACGTTCATGTGTGAAATTTTTCCTCGAAATTTAGCTGCGGTAGAATCAATAGTTAAATCTACCTTACCTTAAGTATCATTGCTTATAACTGCTGAGTATATTATATCTCCTTCCTTTACAGTATAGAAATCTATATTTACTTCGACGGCATCTATTTTGACTCGAGCTCCTTCATACCCAATCGTTGAGATATTCTTTCCGCCAATCCCAGTTAGTGTTTTAACTCTAGGTTCCAGATTAACATCTGTCAAACCTAAAAGTGTGTCATACCTCAAAATACTAACGTCACTGCCCGAGTCGATTATCGCTGAAATTATTTTTATCGTCGAAGTTTTTATTCCAAATTCCTTTTTTTAGAACCGTCTTAAGAGAGTTCCAATCTCTAACATCAGGTTGACTCCTAATGAAAGTCTTGGCCGCTCCTCTTAACAACTGTTTCCCATATATGTACTTTTGAAGCTGATCCCATTGCAATACATGCGCACAATCCTTGAACTCTTGAATCCAAGTATCAATGTCGTGAGTACTCTCGCCTGAAAATCTTGTTAAAGAATCTTCTACTTCTCTTAATGTAAAATTCGAATGCCTGGTTGCCTGAGCTACAACCGAAGCTGCGTCATCAAACTCCGAGACTTCGTCATCGCCTTTGATTTAACCGAAATGTTAAATGAGTCTCTTCTGCAGATCAGCCTTTGTCCCTGTGGTCTCTAATCCTAGTCCTTCGGTATTCGTCCTCAATTCTTCCACTGTCATTACTAATATGTCCCTCAAATCCATTTTTGTCAACCCTAGTATATCTCAGCGTACGACGGCTACAAAATTTTATAAAATCTCCTATATTAAAAAAAATTATAATGTTACATTGATATATAATTATTTATATATAACAATATTTATTTTACAACAATAGTATCAATAAAATTAAGATATTATTTTTAATAATAATTAAAATTTTTATATTAATTTAAACCAACCTTTTTTTAAATTTTCCTTTTGTTTTTTTTTCAAAGATTTAAAAATTTAATTGTTTAATTAATTTTTATTGGAACTATTATTTACTCATCTATTTGAGTATACCAAAATCAATTAAAAATTGTTTTCCAATTTTCCGTTTTGCAAAAAAAATCCACTGATTAATTAAATTATCTTTTATTAATCAATACATAAAATAAATTATTTCTCACTTACTTAAATCAAATTCAATATCTTTTTTGAGAAAACCACTCGACTCTAAAATAATAATTCTTAAATATTTTAACTCGAATAACACATATTATTAAAGAACTCGTTGCAATAAAAATTTAATTCAACACATAACTGCTATAACTCTTATTTTTGGTATACTCTGTTATATTCTCTTTTGTAAAATATAGTTCCCTTTTATCTCTATACATATACAAAAATACATACATACATACAATTGTTAATAAACTCTAAACTCTGTTCTGCAATCAGCTCCCAGCTTTGATTCTTTTAATTCGATTCTGCACAAAGCCTAATCTCCTCACTTCTGTAAACAGCTTTAATTCTCCTCACTTCTGCACACAGATTAATTCTCTTCTCATTGTAGCTCACCAGGCTGCTATATAATATATTCTCCACGCATGTGTGAGCAGAAAACTGCATGAGTACACCGCAACCATGAGTATACCGCATACTTACTTTATATTTTTCATACTCGAGTATTTTAAACACCGCAAAAAAAGTTGCGGTGTTTATTTTACCCATTCTTGTAAGTGTTTTTTGTTGTGGGTATATTAAAAACAAAGAGCCTAAAAACGAGTCTCAAAAATATCGCAATCAGAATTTTAAGTACTTTCTATACTCGTACGCGAGACTTTTTTAATTTTCTTTATTTGTATGCAGCGTTGCCGCATTTTTACCCTATTAAAGTTTTTTACTGCCGTTTTATGAAATTCTGCATTGTATGCAGATCTACTTATAAACAATAAAAAAACAAAATTTGATCAAATCTATTGCTTAAAAATTATAAGCAGAAAAACAGGCCACAACCGTTTTCATACGTATTAAATATAACATATATTTAATGAATAAAATGCAATAAAAACCGCTTAAAGGCACAACTTTTGTACATTATTTAAAGCAGGTATACTTATTTTGTTGCTGTTTTTTATGCACAAATATTTTCGGTTTGTGCGCCTTGTTGTCATAAACGTGCTACTAACGGTATTTAGTAAAACAAAATGATAAAAAAAAAAAAATTTATTTTTCGAATCCCTGAATAAAAGGAAAATTACTTAATTTTTTTTGTTTTAAACAAAACTGTACGCTGATGTGATATTACATTAACTGAATCTTATTAGACCTCATAAATAATTAATTGCAATAAAGTTTTTAGTTTAGATATTTTATTTTGTTTAATATAATTATTGCTTTTATACCTATTTATTAATTTTAAATCCTCTTTCCTTAGAGAAGAGAATTTATAAATTTCTATCCTGTGTGAATTAAAAAAAACCTAACAAAACCGTAATATAATAAACAATGAACTATTCTTGAGTTTTTAGTAAACTTTTGTTGTGTTTTTAATAAATGAAAAAATGGCGAATTTTACGGGTTCTATTCAAATTATTTTCTGTTACATATTAAATAAACTTTCATAATTTTAAAGAAGTATGTATGGTAGCTAATTTAGATACGGGCGACTTTTGATATTGTGTTTGATTTAATAATTTTGATAACTCTATTTTTCTCACACTAAAATCTCTCTCTTGGTGTTTGCTGTACGAGTAAGTATGAGTACGAATAAAGTAAAGCCAGCATCGCAAACATTTTACTTGAGTTTCATGGTAGCGGGGGTAAGAGATAAGAGGAAAAAAATTTCTGTGAGCGCAACCAAAACTCAAGAGAGCACAATATTAGTTTGTAAACAAGACAGATTCATACACACATGCGTTTCAAAATGTGTGTGGATGTTCATAAGAAATGTTTTGTTAAAGGAAAGTATTGAGAGACAAAAACACACATTTAACATATAGAAACGTACATACATACTTTCACATCTAAAGAAGAATGTGCTTCATAAAATTTTATTTCTGAATTCTATTTTTCCTACTTATTTAAAAATTGTTTGTAAAATAAGCTTAAGAACGAAACTATATGACTGCTCTTGTTATTTTAGGGTAACTATATATTTTTATTTGTGTATTTTTAAAAATATCCATAATCGCACCGAACTAATCATACCCTAAATTACGTAGTAATTTTTTTAGCATTTATTCTTGTGGATACTTAATATGTTTTTTAAGAAATTTCAAACAATGGTAATAAAATAAGGCACTTATTTATGTATATTTATTATTAAATTTTTTGTTAAGTTTATTTAACCTGCATATAGGTATAATATATATATATATAAACCTCACTATATAAACCTCAATATGAATTTAATAGCTAAATTTATAAATTAAAATTGCCAAACAAAATAAATTACTGGCGCTTTAAAATTTAGAATTTCCCAGTACTTGTTACTTTACACTCATGTGTTTCCCATGAGCAATGCTTTCTTAGAAATATAAGTATAAGCAAATTCGGAACTTCCAACCTGTTTTTGTGACAAGAGTTATTCTCGTCAAACCAAACATAATAATTTTAGTACATTATGCACATTGCTTCGTAATATATTTTTTATGTTTTTAGCTGCTGTTTTTACAAAATAGTATTTATAAGACCTTTATGCGTGTTTTTATAGTTCTTAGAACGGATATACATTTCCGATGTATATGTCAGAATTTGTCAAGGTTTAATTATATCTATTATTCTGCATTAATAGCAAGAAAATCGTTGAAATATCGCATTTTCGCAATTTTCCATGTTTTACACCAAGAACTTTCTATTTTTCATTTGGAAAGCAATTAGGAAATAATTTCACCCAAAATTTCGTACAAAAAAATTAATTTTAATCTTTAAAATATTATTATTCCGAACAAATTATTAAAATCACCGATTTTGATTATTGAAGGTAAAAGCACTTCTCGATGCCCATTTCGCTACCGTTTACTTAGCTCTTCAGGAAACTTCTCACAAACATTTTAAATAAACTAAAATTTTTTGTGCAAACAATAAATTATATACAAAAATCAAAGTTTAAGCAAAAACAACAATTATCAACATTGGGGCAAATTACGGCATTCGATATCGATCGAAATTTACATTTAAATTCTATTGAAATTTCGATCGATATCGAGTGTCGTAATTTGCCACCTGATTATGTTTTTCTTTATATACTCTATAAGGCTGACTTTTTTCGGCTCTTCTATCCATTTAAAAGATGATGAAAAAGAAAATTAAGACAACAAATGAAATATCACAACACACCACGATAATTTATTTATGCCTTTTATATCGGCACTTGCAAGTTAATAATTAAAATTAAATTACGGAAATTTTAAATTAAATTTATTATCTTTTAAAAATATTGTCCTAATTATCCCGAACAAATTATTAAAATCACCAATTTTATGATTTTTCAAATTTTCCGACTTTTCTGGAGAGATTTTCAAAAATTTTCTTCCGTAAAAACCTTCTACTTGAAAATACGAACAACTGACAAAAAATGTTACAGAAATCGGTATTACTATACATTTTATGAATTACTATATAAAGTATATTCATATGGCCATTTCACTACTGCTATTTTAGCTCATTAGTGGATTTTACCCAAATTTTGTATAGAAAACTTAAAAGTCTTATATCAAAAGCCAAATTGATTAAATAAGAACTCTATTGAATCAATAAAAGAAAAAGACAAAAAGACAGTATACAAAAACACAGCAAACATTCAGTAACTAAAAAAGTAAAGTAAATTAAAATCGAAAAGGTTCCGAATAATAAATTTTCATATTGATAATAAATGAATTTAATATTCGGTGTAAATCGATGTTATTTCTTTTATACAACAACAAAACACATATTGTTACCATACAAATACACAATCGGTAACATTGGTTTACGTTGAATATTTTATAATGTAAATATATACACACTCGTATGCACGTATATACAAATGAATTAGTGTGAGATGAGAGTAACAAGTTTGCTGAGAATAATAATCTCTCTTTGTGATTTTACTCTTAAAGTTTCAGTAGCAGTACGTCCATCGACAAAATATGCACTGGATGTAGAATGTACGGCAGTGAAACATCTTAGTATATTTATAGTCTTTGCTTAGAGTATTAAAAATAGACACTCCTACAGTTCTCTGGTGTGTAGGCCTTTTTTATTTATTTATTTTTGTTTGCTTGATGGCAAAATATGGGGTGGTTTTTCTACACAGCTTACACTCTTTACATACAGGCACTTAATTGTCTCTTCTGATTTTTATTTTTTATATTGTTACATAAATGAAATGGCTCTTATTTTTGCATGTTGATTCATACGTTTGGTGTTGATTTCTCTTTATTACTTTTTTGGATTAGTTTCTCTTTTTTGTATTATCAATACCTTTGGGTATTTTACATAGGCAGTAAATCACCCTTATCGCGGTTGGCAATTTTGTGTCGTTTTTCAGGCGTTTTTAAAAATCGCATCACGGTTGGCAAAAATGCCAGCAAATACGACACAGATTCTAAATCTATTACAAGAACGGTATCGCAGATGGCATATTTGCCTGTCAAATGCGCTTAAAATTGTCGTTAAGTTTTTTGCTCACGACAGCGTCTATTTTTTAACAAAAATTATTTAAAAATAGAATCAAACAAATTGTAAGTTAAATAAAAAGCAGGTTTAAAGATATTTATTTAAACATCTGTATTTTTGCTTTCTATCTTTTATGTTTTAGTATAAAAATTACCACACCCTTACAGTTTCCCAAGTTGGTAGAAATAATGGAAAAAAACCATACTTGGAAAAAGGGTATAATAAAGGATTGAATTAAATTAATATGAAAGATGAATGGAATGAAGCCGCAGAAGAACTCAAGTTTTTCTGTTTTATTATTTTATTCGGGTATGTGATGAACATCGATTTCGATATAAAATCGAGTAGAATAAGGTAAGAGGTGTGATGTGGTTATTTTTTCATTTTTATGTTCTCGATTTCAAATTCCATTTCGTTCTATGAAAAAAGAAATCGTTTTGCCATGTGATGAAAACCGTTATTATAACTTTGAACTCGTTTTTAATTCACATTAGCATTGCATTGTGAATTTTGTTTTTCATATTAAAAACGTAAAGAAAAATGTAAGTTAAATTTTTGTAAGCATAAAAATAAGAATTTATGGCAAGAGGATGCCTTCATAAGGTTTATGGAATGTCATTTTTAATGTTTTTTTATCAAAACAAATGTGAATTAAATTTTTTAATATAAAATTTTAATAAAACATTTTAAATTATGTAAGTTTTTGCATTCAATTCGAAATGATATATTTATTAAATCGAATTTAAATTTCCAGCTGTCATTTCTTATAGCTACAACATAATTTGAAAGGGCAGATCCGATGGGGACTTCTTCGTCATCTATTTTATAGCTTTGATTGCTGACGCCTTCAATAACAATATCAGGTGTGTGAGTTGCATAGATTATGCAAAGCACAACAAATATTTATAACTTGAACTGCTTTCCACGGTAAATACCACAAGATTCTAAACAAACACAAAACCGACTTTTCAAAACCCCAATTGTCCTCTCTACAATATTTCTGGCTGACAGGGTGTATAGACGGTACACTAATTCCTATAACGCCAAGTAAACCATATTTTTCAAAACGAAATTGTTTAGATTTTCTTAAATTTTCTTTGCTAGATTTAATAAATACTGGGCAAATTTTTCTTTTCAGGCAGTTTTAAATTTTTTTCAATTATTTTGATACTGATGTACGATGCATTGTTATATTGATATAGTTTCCAACAAATCGTTTAAAACTTCCTTCAGCTAAAAATTGTAGTGAAGCTGCCAATTGCAATACAATTGGAATCGACGTACATATCTTTCCAGACATTTTCGATCTTTTTAAGGACAATCATAAATCCTTCTTTATTGAGCCGAAAACATTGTATAAATCTAAAAATAAATTAAATAAAAATGTCATTTTATGATAAAAATTATCTCACATGCTTTCCGGCAAATCCAATAAAACCCATTTCATAGGATTTTTTTCAATTTTTTTTTTGCTGCACAATGTTCACCTGTTTAATTTATAGTATGTCATTTAAGTCAAAGTTGCGTTTGAAGGGATGGTTGCAATTTTCGTTAAATCAACGTGGAATTAAAGCAAAAATGAAATCGATCGAAATTCATCACACTCTTATCGATTTGGATACTCGATTTACTTTTGAAGTCGATCGAAATTCATCACATACCTGATTATTATTATTTTATTAAGTTAGTTAGATTTAAAAATTTTTTTTTTTTAAATATAGTTTTTTTGCTTTCAATATTTTATATTTATTTATGCATAAGTAAACTAAAGCTTTTGGGTATATTGAGTCGAATTTTAAACAAACATTTTTTAATTAAATTATTTATGTTTATGTATGATTGTTTTTGCTTCACATAAATTTTTCCATTAATAATTTCTTCCACATCTTTAGTATTTAAAAAATTTTTGTTTGTGCAAATTATTATATTTTTTTGGATTAATAGATTTTAAAACTTGTAAGTTCATTAATTTCCTTCTTGTTTCCACATATCAAACTTTAGACCACATATAATTTTCCGATGAATTCATTCATAGGTTCACAATCTTCCACAATAACTTTTATCCACATTGCTTTTAAAGTTGAGCCCCCATTTGTGGGAATTGTTTCCAAATAAAAGGAAAATATATTTTATATTTCAATTTCTATTAGTTTTTTTATTTGTAAATTATTTTAAATTGAAAAGTTTTAAGTAATACAATTTTCATACATTTAATTTAGGTTTTAGTTTTACAATATTTAAAGATTATTTTAATAAGATTATTTATTAAGTTTATTTAGAATTACCTCTGCGACGGGCAGTCATCTTGACGTGATGCAGAGGCTTAAGTGCAGTGATCCGTGTAAGCCGTGCTGGTAGGGATACCCATGCCAGAGGGGCTCATGGTGAGTGCGAAACTAAGAACTGCCCCCTCCCGCACTCAGTGCCTGATAGCGTCTGTTTCCCCAATAGGGTGGCTATCAGCTACCCTGTACCGAATGTTTCCCCTTTCAATGAGACTGGGCATTTTGTCAGGGTTTGTCCGTTTTTCTGTGTCAGCTAGATCCAGGGTCCACTGTCCGAAATCCACGAGCGTCTGTTCCCATATTGGTGCGGCTTAGTGGTCTGCCTAGTCCATACTAGGCAGCGTCTACAAATACTCGTACATGGCAGTATGTATAAAATGCAACAACACCCCACCCCATGAAATGAAGAAAAAGAATAAATGCCCCAAGTATCCTGTCGGGGGCTTAATAATCTCCGGAGATCCTATTCCCGCGGTGGCGATTTCAGGCCGCGGTGAATCGAATGCTACTGAGATCCAGGCTAGTCAGGTTGGAACGCCAGGCCTGAATGGTCTGCAAACTACTGGTGTCACCGGAAATGCAGGAGGAGACTTTGGGAAACCAGGGTCATCCAAATGCGTACAGACTGCACAAAATGGTGCACAAAAAGGCAGCGAAGTGCCTCTGGATTTTACTCCAAACACTTCCAAAGCAGCCAAGGTCCGTGCCGCCAAGGCTAAAATCCCTGCTTCGGGCGCTGTAGGAACACAGAAAGGTTCCACAGCTAACCCAGTGCCGGTTGTGAGCACTGGAACTGCGAACCAGATTTCGGGTTTCAATGTCTCACCTTCCCCCGCCAGTAAGGTAACTGCGAACAAGATTTCGGGTTCCCATGCTGTGCCTCCAGCCGCAAAAGACAAAGTAATTCCCCCACGGTACGCCCCACCTGCAAGAAGGGTCTTTTTAAAACGGCGTGCTGCCGAGAAATGTGTGGATCAGTTGGGCAAAAAGCCATCTGAGTCCCTAACGAAGGAGGAATCTACCTCGCTGAAATGGGCGAGATTTTATCTGGCTGGCCTGCAAAAGCCCCCTTCTACATCTACGGATGTGCCTAAACGGCAAAGATCTGAGGAGGAGGCTCAAGCGCAGAGCCAGCAGCCCGCTACAAAGCGTCCAAAGCACAGATCTATGGACAGGAGCTTTAGTGAGTGAGGCCAACCTGGTACGCGCCGTCATTGACAGAAATGACGCGGATAGTTCCATCTCCCACGCTAACTGGGAGGTGGTCCGCAAGAAGTTGATGGGAGTGTTCTGGAGGGTCATTAAAGACGACAGGGGTTACCTGGCTCCGGAGGGTGATGAGCCTACCCGGGAAAATGTTTTAAATGAGGAGACTGCCAGTCTGATCTCTGAGGAACGCACCCTATCAAACTCTGAGTTTGTGGGGGAATTCTTTGAGGGAATGGACGAGGCAGTTGACGTGGACGCCCTCTTGGATTCGGACCAAGATGACGCCAACGTCACAATCGTATCCGCAAACAGGGATGGTGAAGGTGACTCAAGTAAACCTTCACCACTCTAAAGCAGCTCCGCTGCACTACTCCCCCGCATCTCAGAGAGAGGGGAGGAGGTCGTATTAGCCCAAGAACCATGGCTCCATCGGGGCAAGGTTTGCGGGCTTGGTGTTAGAGGCTTCAAGCTGCTATATATGAATGGTCCAGGTAAGATCAGATCATGCATAGTGGCTAAGAGCAATTTGAATATCTTCATTCTCACTGATTACAGTGATGAAGATACGGTAGCAGCTGTCTGGGAGACAAATGGCGGAACAGTTATAATAGTCTCCAGCTATATGGCGCACGAATGCGAAGCACCACCGCCAATGTTTCGCAGAGTGGTTAAGATGGCAGCCACACGGAACCTGCCGGTTAATGTCGGAGCAGATGCCAATGCACACCATGATGTGTGAGGTAGTTCGGATTCCAATGCAAGGGGTGAGTCTCTTTTTGATTTCATTCTTTGTAATAATTTAGACGTTGTAAACGTTGGGTCAGAGCCCACTTTTGTTGTAGTAAATAGAAGGGAGGTTCTTGACGTTACGCTAGTTAGTACTAAGCACTCAGATTTGATTAGGGCATGGAGGGTCTCTAGTGACTGCTTGTTCTCTGATCATAGGTATATTAAATTCGATGTGGTAATTCGGGTATATGGGGTTATTCCCCGATGGAACAGAAGGAAAACGGACTGGGAGCGTCAACGCTCCCTCCTTTCTGGTTTTCTTTCGAGCCCACCGAGAATAGAAAATCGGCGGGACATTGAAACCGTGGTGAATGCATTAACCAATGCGTTTGAGCGCGAGTTAACATCTCTTATTTTAAGATATTAATATCAAATCCATAAATTCAAATATAACTAAGATAGTAATAAAAGATGATAAATCCATAAACTCAAATATAACTATTCTAAGCTAGAGATAAGACAAACATCATAAATACAACTATTGTAACGATAAGAAACACATTCTTTCTTTTCTAACTTAATACAAATAACTCAAAACATGTTTTACCGATAGAAAAAGGTACTAGTAACCTAAACAAAGAAAAACATATTTTGAGTTAGGACAAAGAAACATTAAACATAATTATTAATATAAATAGATGCTAAGAAAAATAGGATATTTAGTCTTAAGAATATATTTAATAAAGAAACGCACATTTTTTGGTGCAGAAAAAAGAAAATATATTTTTTTTCCTATAATTGGAAATTAAGTGGGGGCTTAAGCCGGTCTAAACTCCTGACCACAGCCAAATATTCTTGACATTCAAGATATTTAAATAAAAATTCCACGACTTTGTAGAAAAGCAAACCAATCTCTGAAAAAGTGAGAGATTACCACGCTGGACCAACGTCAGAAACGGCAGAAAATATTCAATTCCCTACGATCTATAGGAAAATACAACGACACAATGAATCAAGATATCGCAGCTTTACGAGCACAAATAGAGGTACTCACACAAACTCTACAGAATACTCAATTGAAGGAACGATCTCCCCATACAATCACTACGCAGGAACAACTAGTGACTTCACACCAAATATAAAGGATGCAACTCAGATAAATTTAAAAACATTCGAAGCTATACCGTGCTTCAGTGGGGATAAAAACCAATATAGATCCCGGCGCAAAAGGGCATGGACATTCATGGAAAATACCAAACAATTTTCCAACCACCCAAATTACTACACAGCATTCACGATACTGCATTCAAAAATTGTTGGAGAAGCAGCAGACATCCTCATCAACCACAACACCAAGATGAACTTTTATTCTATAATTAACAGGCTTGACTACCCTTACGTAGATCAACGAACATTATACGTACTTCTCGAGGAAATGAAGAAACATAAACAGGGAAGACAAACACTCTCAGAATTCCACAGCAAAATCAGCAAAGCACTGAACCTCGCACTTTCGAAAATAGAGATGTCAGGTGATAAGGGATCTGCATCCATGGCGGAATATGCAAATCAGGAAGCAGTCCGTACATTCATCACAGGACTCAACAGTAAATACACAAGCGGTACATTATATAGCCATCATCCAAAGGACCTAGAAACTGCATTTGCAATCGCAAGCACCATATACTATGACAACGCAAATATGCAGTTCGACACACTGGCTACAACACAATTATACAACCAAAAACCAAACTTCGGACCACAACGATACGAAGATAGAAGGAGGTACAATCCCAATGTACAAGCTCAATTTAATCATCAACCACGGCAGGAATCCATGGAAGTGGATAGTTCGCAACAATTTAGACGTTCAACACAATATTCTTCACAGCAGCAATACAACCCACTCAGAAGGGAGCAACAACCAACAAAAAGGGATAGAATGCCTTCATCAAAAAATTATAATCCGAATAAAGTTCAACGAGTAAACCAGACGAGAGATGAAGATATACAATCACTTGTACCACACACCGAAGATACTTACGAAACCGGCAGCGCTTTTTTAGGCGAATAAACGGATTGCCATGTCTACAGAGGCACTGCCAAACAACAGGTAAATCCGTTAATATATTAATCGACGCAGGTGCGACAAACAATTATATTAGTTCTAAGTGCAACATAGGAAAATCTATTCCAATAAAACCAGTTAAGGTAAAAACGCTTCACGGATACTGTATAACGAAAGCAAAAAAAAATATTACACTATTAGGCCACAATTTAGTATTTTTCGAGACTGAAGCCTTAGAAGAGTTCGATATGCTTCTCGGGGAACATGGTCTCAGAGCCATAAAAGCAGAAATTAACTTATTTGAGTATAAAATCACGTATAAATTTAAAAGAAAAGAAGAAATTAGCGAACAAAAAGTGAATTACACAGTCAATAATGACAAATATAAAAATGAAATTGAAAATATAATGAGAATAAATGACGAAACCAACGAAATTCTGCCCTTTACAACCACTGTACAAGCTACAATTAGGACAAAATCAGAAGATCCTATTTGGGTGAAACAGTACCCGTATCCAATAGCAGACAATGAATTTATAAATAAAGAAATTCAAACATTATTAGACAACCAAATAATACACCAAATCTTGATAAAAAAAAATCAGACAGAGAAAAGACTGCATTCAGTGTGAATGGAGCAAAATACGAATTTCTTAGAATGCCATTCGGCTTAAAGAACGCACCTTCTATATTTCAGCGATGTATAGATGATATTCTGCGCCCATATATTGGTAAGTTCGCTTACGTTTATATCGACGACGTGCTTATATATTCTTCTTCGCCTGAAGAACACATGGAGCACATTCGAATAATAATAATGGCATTACATAATGCAAATATGAAAATTTCTGACGAGAAATCACATTTTTTCCAAGACTCAGTAGAATATCTTGGTCACGTAATCAAACTCAATAAAATAACTGTAGATCCTAGTAAGATCCAAGCAATAAAGGATTACCCAATACCTAAAAATTAAGAAAGAAAGAATTAAGGTCATTTTTAGGACTAGCTAGTTATTATAGGAAATTTGTACAAAACTTTGCTTCAATAGTAAAACCCCTTACTACATTCTTACGCGGAGACAATGGCGGTGTAAACAAAAAGCAAAGCACAAAAGTATTAATTAATCTAGATAAACTAGCACTCGAAGCGATAGAGAAAATTAAAGATATATTACAAGCACAAGTCGAATTATTTCAACCAAATTTTAACAAGCCCTTCGAACTAACAACTGATGCAAGCAACTTTGCAATAGGAGCTGTACTTTCTCAGAATAAGAAACCTATTTCATTTATATCTAGAACCCTTAACCAAACCGTACAAAACTATAGCACAAACGAAAAAGAGCTTCTTGCGATTGTTTGGTCACTTCAAAAATTAAGAAATTACCTTTACGGTATAGCAGACTTAACCATTTACACGGACCAGCAGTCACTCATTTTTTCTATATCTGATAGAAATCCCAACACAAAATTGAAACGATGGAAAAATTTCATCGAAGAATATGGCGCTAAATTAGTATATAAACCAGGAAATCAAAACGTCGTCGCTGACGCATTGTCACGTCAACAGATTAATAATACTTCGAGTTGTTCACAACATTCAGCACAAAGTTCGCCAATCGGAAAATTGAAACGCGTGAAACAACCATTAAATGCATTTAAGAATCAAATAATTATTCACTATAACACAGATAACTTAGTGCAAATATCTTCACAAAATATTTTCTCATATGCACCACACACACTTTTCTATTCAACCAAGGACGAATTATTAGACAGATTAGAACAAATATTAAACCCAAAAGTAACAAATGCTATAAAAATAGAGGAAGAAACTCTATTCCACGTCGAAGATAATATCATTTCGTCTTTTCTAAATGTAAAAGTTGTAGTAGCTCAGAAAATGACAGAAGATATAGAAAACATAGATAGACAAAAAGAAATCGTAGTACTAGCACATAGACGAGCACACAGAAATTACAAAAATAACGCTCAAGAAATACAGACAACGTATTTTTAGCCAACCATACGCACCATGTGTAAAAAAGAAGCACAAGACTGTGAAATCTGTCTTACAAACAAATACGAAAGAAGACCAAATAAACAACCAATTGGAGCAACACCGATTCAAAATCACGTGGGAGAACACATACACTTAGATTTATTTTATATGAACGGAAACACATACATCACCACAACTGATAAGTACTCAAAATATTGCTATATACGAGAAATTCCAAATAAGAAAAACATACACAAATACATCGAAGAAATACTATCGCAAATCTATCCAAATGCTAGATTGATAATGACTGACAATGAAGCAGCATTATCAAGTATATACGTAAAACAGGTTTATGAAAAACTACATATTGAGCACACGCTAACGCCAATATACCATTCAACATCAAACGGTCAAGTGGAACGCACTCATAGCACGCTGATCGAACTCACTAGAGTCCTAGCTCAAGAACACAATTCTTCACCAGGAGACGAAATCTTTAATGCCGTTCGACAATACAACAAAACAATACACTCAGTCATTGGAGAGAAACCCGAGGACGTGTTTTTTAACCGGGGAGCACATCCTGATGTTAAAGAAAAAATTGAAATAAACCAACAGAAAATACTTCTATATCACAACAAAAATCGTAAGAACATCACATACCAAGCAGGGGACGTTATATACTCCAAAACGCGCCGACACAATAAAACGTAAGGAAATACTCAAAACACATTGTAAAGGAAGATAAAGGTAACACAATAATTACAAACAAAAATATTGTTATACATAAGGATAATATACGAGTACAAACATGCAAAGAATAATAATATTATTATATATATCCGTCGCATTCGGTAACAGGCTAATAGACTTAAAAGACAAAAAATATATAATGATAGAGACTGACCCTGTATACGTTTTTCAGGACACAGCGTTCTTATACCATATGACAAACCTTTCTAGAATCTTGACACCCTACGAAAATATAGTACGATTTCCATATAATTTAGAACAAAACTCTGCAGAATATTTGTTGATAACTAAAATAGAAAATCTGAAGTCACAACTACTTCCTAGAATCTCCAGAACTAAACATTCACTTTTCTAGGATCAGCCCTCAAACTTATTACAGGAACACCTGACCACGATGACCTAATCGAAATCAAGACAGGATTGAATATGCTAATAGATAATAATAATAAACAAAAGAAAATAAACTCTGAATTTGAAAAAATATTAGAAAGAATTAACCCCGAATCTATTTCAGAACATTTAATACTTACCGAAGTATACAACGAACTACATTCTATCGCTACAATGATTAATTTCGCAAAAGACGGAAACTTTTATTCCGGAACTTTAAATTTAAAAGATATTCAACAAATAGTGTCTAATGAAGCGTTAGATCTACCTATAATAAATATATTAGAATATGCCGATATTAATGTTTTTTATTTTCATCACACAATTGTTAACACCTATAAATACCCATTATTAAAAACGAATTGTAAGCTATTTAATTTGTATCCACTAGCATTTAAGCACGGAAAACTATTACTAGCTCTAGAATAGCAAAATGCAATAATAAATTTATAAGTATCGAAAAATGTAAAAATTATCTAGGAAACTTTATATGCAAAATTAAGAAACCGGACAACTGTACTATTAATGTATTAGAAAACAGGCCAGCCAGATACGAAGTAATACATGAAAATAACGCACCGCTACAAGTACTCGAAAGTGGAAACATCATTACAGATTACGAACACACCTGGAATAACGTAAAAATAAATGGACCTAAACTAATACAATTCAATTACTCAACAAATTTAGATGGAAAACAATACTACAAGATGCCATACATAACCTACACGATGAACAATTACAAATAATGTGCATCTTAGAATCTAATGGTAATTACAAATTTAACAATATCCAAGAAATATCAACCTTCCTGATACCCATTGAAGAACACCCAGTCAAATACACATTTTATTTCGTATTGGGACTATGTACATTAACATTACTAACTTATGGTATGATTAAATTCTGCGAATGCTACAGGATAAAGAAAATAGAAACACAAAGGAAAAAAATCGACGAATTATATGAAATAGAACTTCTCAAGCTCCGACAGAGACAATATACAGTTTAAAACGAGGACGTTTTTTTTAAGAAGGAGGAGAGTTAACATCTCTTACTTTAAGATTATAATAACAAATCCATAGATTCAAATATAACTAAGATAGTAATAAAAGATGATAAATCCATAAACTCAAATATAACTATTCTAAGCTAGAGATAAGAAAAACATCATAAATACAACTATTGTAACGATAAGAAAAACATTCTTTCTTTTCTAACTTAATACAAGTGCAAATAACTCAAAACATGTTTTACTGATAAAAAAGGTACTAGTAACCTAAACAAAGAAAAACATATTTTGAGTTAGGACAAAGAAACATTAAACATAATTATTAATATAAATAGATGCTAAGAAAAATGGGATAGTTAGTCTTAAGAATATATTTAATAAAGAAACGCACATTTTTTGGTGCAGAAAAACGAAAATATATTTTTTTTACTCATTTCCTATAATTGGAAATTAACTCGCGCGACTTCGGAATCTTGCAGATTAAATATCTGCCGTGGTAAGAGCAAACCACCCTGGTGGAGCTCAGATATTGCGGAGGCACGAAAAGCCTACCGTAGGCTCTTCAATGAGGCTAAGAGATCAGGAAACTGGTCTGCTTATAAGTCATCAGTGAATAGGTTCAAGAACATGGTAAGAAATACGAAGCAAAGGCCTTGGAGATCCTTCTGCAGTGGAGTGGAGGGTTCCCCCGAGACGAGTAGACTTCGTAAGATTCTATCGGCAACGCCTATTGTCCCTAGTTTTATTAAGAAACCATGTGGCAATTGGACCTTGAGTGCACAAGAGACCCTTGAGGTTCTGATGGAGACTCACTTTCCGGGGTGTGCTCCTTTAAGGGGAGAAGACTCAGCCTCTCTTGACTGCCGTGCATCAGTTCCCTTCCCTATATATAGGGAGGGACTTATGTGGGCTTTGGGTAGTTTTGACCGGTTTAGATCAGCGGGGCCTGACGGCATTATACCGGTTGATTTGCAGCATAATGCGGATATTATTATACCATGGTTAATTCCGATATACGCAGCATGTATTACATGGTCGTATATCCCTGAACCGTGGACTTTTTGCTCTGTGGTCTTCATTTCCAACGGAGGGAAGACTTCGCACACTGAACCGAAGGACTTTAGACCTATAAGTCTATCTTCCTTCCTTTTGAAAACTCTGGAACGGATAATTGTCCTTCACTTGAGGAGGACGATTAATCCGGACCGACTCTCCGCCTCTCAACACGCGTATGTCAAGGGTAGATCTGTTGAGACGGCACTACACACGCTTGTGGGATGCATAGAGAAATCCCTAGAGCATAAGGAATATGCATTGGTTGTCTTTCTAGATATAGAAGGGGCCTTCAACAATGTGAAACCGGAGGCCATCACGGTGGCCCCGGAGGGACTGAACGTAAGTCGGTCGATTATAAGCTTTGTATGGAATCTATTGACTAATAGGGTCATTACTTCCAGCATGGGGCTAGCTACCATACACGGGGTAGCTAAACGAGGTACACCACAAGGGGGGGGTATTATCTCCCCTTCTCTGCAACCTCGCCATGAACGCATTACTGACAGAAATGGACTGCAAGGGGTTCAGGACTGTGGCATATGCGGACGACGTTGCGGTTGCAGTGTCGGGAAAATATCCCGACACGCTATCGCAACGTCTACAATAGGCGCTGGGCTGCGACAGTAGGTGGTGTACTGAGAGTGGGCTTAGCGCGAACGCTCGGAAAATGGAGCTTGTGCCCTTCACGAGAAGAAACAAAATTCCGGCTTTTCCGCTACCACTCCTTAATGGAGTGAAGCTTGGGTTGTCTGACAGAGCGAGGTATCTAGATATCATCCTGAACTCCAAACTGTCGTGGACCCTTAATGTCCGTTTTCGGGCGGATAGGGCCTCAGTGGCTTTGTATGTGTGTAGAAGGGCCATAGGCCCGCACTGGGCAAACTGGCGAACTGCAGTATATTGAACAGGGTACTACGCACCTCGGCCTTGATGGTCACAGGTGCAATGCGCACCACCCCGTCGAGGGCCCTTTTTACAATGCTTCACTGGCTGCCGATTGATCTCATGGCCAAACTGGATGCAGCGGTGGCGTGGAGGTCAGCGAACTTTTAGACATGCGGCCATCTTGGGCCATTCCTCGGTTATTCCTGACAACATCGATTACTGCACTCCCACCCCCATGTCTGACATTGATTTCGTGGCATCAACGTCAGGCACGTCGAGTATGCCTCGTGGAGATGTGCTTGATGTGTATACTGACGGGTCAAAGACGGACTCGGGGGGGCGTCTTCATTCCTAGATTTCGGATCAGGATGAAGTTCAGGCTTAATGATCAATGTAGCGTTGTACAGGCTGAGATCTCAGCCATTAGAAGGGCGGCTTGCTGGATGAGGTACCACAGGATAGACGGAGAGGATATCCGGATTTGTACTGACAGCAAGGCCGCGATTAACTCCCTATCAGGTGTCTATACGACATCCAGATTGGTGCGTGAATGCCGGACATCTCTCAACGAGATGGCGAGACATTCCAACCTGGAACTGTTTTGGGTGCCACCTCACTCGAGCATACCCGGAAATATGGTCGCGGACGAACTCGCCAGACTTGGAGCCTGGTTGGAAGACCGAGAAATAGATCCACTGGTGGGGGTCCCATAAAGCTGCTGTAAAGCTTTATTTCGGCAGGAACTCTTTAGGGCTGCACAGTCTAGATGGTCAGAAGAGGTAACCTGCAGGGTCTCGAGGACACTGTGACCTCAATACGATAGTGGGAGATCCGCAAATCTGCTGAGGTTTCCTCGGGGGCAGCTGGGCACACTGGTGGCTGTGCTGACAGGGCACTGCATCATTGTTGCCCACGCTAGGAGACTGAATCTTCCTCATCATGATTACTGTAGAAGTTGTCAAGATGAGGAAGAGGAGGAAACGGTGGAGCATCTGCTCTGCCACTGCCCGGCTCTTTCTGGAAACAGAGCGGCTATTTTTGGCAGTCCGAGACTGCATAGTCTTGCAGACTTGTCTGTCTGCGATGTTGCTAGGATAAACTTGTTTTTCCGGTCCTCGGGGTGGTTTGGATGTGGATCTTTGATGGTACCGTAATGACCTCAATATGATCCCTGCACATCCTGTTTCCAGGCAACACAATGGGACCTTTGGGACCCAAGTGAGTCGGTCTTTCTTTTGCGCCGACGGCCTGTGCAACCTAACCTAAACTTATTTAGAATTAAATAATTATTGTCCTTTCTCGTTCACGTGTCGTCACAAACTGGTCTATATATTTTCTAATTATTCTATTTTTCTTTCTGTTGTCAAAAGTTTAATGCAAAGCCTACTACGTGTTTTCGTGTGTGTGTTAGTGATTTTTATGTTTGTGTTTCTCCGATTCTTATCAAAGCCTACTAAGTATTTCATGGCATACTATTTCTCGTATGTGCCTATTGGTTGTATCTAATTCTGCTTGTTATATTATAGCCTACTATTTGCCATGTATGTCGTGCTTAACAGTGACTTGACCACCACATCCTACACACACACATATATATATATGAAAGAAAAAATAAAAATAGTTACTGAATGTTTGCTGTGTTTTTTGTATAAAACATTTTTGAGTTTTTATTGTCTTTTGCCTTATTGATTCAATGGAGTTCTCATTTAATCAATTCATGAGAATATCATGAAATATTTATATTTCAAGGAATCAAGCACAAATAAAGTAAATTAAATTTTATAAGATTCCGAATAATAAATTTACATATTGATATATTTGCATGTGCACGTTGCTTATTATTAAAAATTGTTTTCAATTTTTATTTTTTCATTGAATCTTTCAAATACATATGAATGGTTCCCAATGGGATCCCTTATGTAGAAAAATGAAAGAAAAAATATAAATAGTTACTGAATGTTGGCTGTGTTTTTTGTATAAAACATTTTTGAGTTTTTATTGTCTTTTGTCTTATTGATTCAATGGAGTTCTCATTTAATCAATTTGGCTTTTGAGATAAGACTTTCTAGTTTTCTATACAAAATTTGGGTAAAATCCACTGATGAGCTATTTGAGCAGTAGTGAAATGGCCATATGGATATGCTTTCCCCGCTGGTTGCTGGGGCAGAACTCAGCGGCGTCCAGGGTCGTCGTCGTTGAAAGTAAAACACGGTATACTTCAAAATACAATACGTGTTTATTCTACTTCACGTTTTTAAACAAAACTACTACTTAGTCAATTGCTAGTGACCAAGGCTCAAGCGTGTGGGCGTCACGTCCCGTCGGCAGCCGTTGTCGGTTAGCGGATATGAGCGTGTAAACCACTACTCGTATCGCTTGGGAAATACACAGGCGCGTGCACCGCAACCGATGTAGACCCCAATATGACAGTCGACTATCAACGGACAAATGATCGCTCTCGAGGAGTTGGTATTGAGTGTAACCAGACACTACCACTTCCTTCTACTGCCTGTGTAGGAGCAACAGTTTAGCGTGTAATCCACTACTAAACTACCGGTCTTACCTGAAGGCCAGCCGGCAATCAACTGTCTCGATGCAGGCAAATTGCTCGTCTTTTATACCCGTCGGCTGGCCAGACATACAGGCAGGATGTGATTGTGGTAGTGTCTGGTTGTGATAATTAACATACATATTCTTATACTACGTAGGCTAGATGATCGACCATCAACCAACTCTTGCGTGGTTGTTGTCGTGGGTGTTGTTGTAAAAAAATACATATTCTTATACTACGTAGGCTAGATGATCGACCATCAAACAACTCTTGCGTGGTTGTTGTCGTGGGTGTTGTTGTAAAAAAAATACAAAAAGTAAAAACAACCCATAAAGCAGAACTAATTGCTTTTGCTTGTCACAACAACAACACAGCATAGGTAGACCGTTTGTTTAACAAAGAAACAAACGCCCTTTGGACTGTAAAATTAAAATAGTGATCTTAAAAAAAACAATTAATAGTAAAAGAATACAGAATTCACAAAACAATTCCATGAGCAATATATAATGATAACATTAAAAGTAAAATAATTCAATGAAATATATAATTTGTAAAATTAAAAGTAAAATAATTCAGTAATTCAATGATACAATAATAATATAACAAAATTCATGTTTTAATTTCTTAAAGCTTATCCGAAGTGTATGTGGAAACGACCTTGGGACTTCCACCGTCACACTACCCTTCCCTTTCCCCAGGTTCTGCGCTCGGCGGCAGCAAGCGGATAACCGTCGGTGTGGTTTTCGACCAGGTGACCCGGTAGCGTTGTTTACCAACCACGGTGCAGAAACGTGCCCGCGGAATGCCCTTTGCTTTTCTGGCGGCTATTGCTTCCCGCACTTCCAGTGGGGCTTGGTGCTCGGGGATGCTGTCCGACCTTCCGCGTGGAGAGGTTGTCTTCTTCTCGGCGGTTTGGGCCAGGAGAGCATTGTCCGAAGGTGTCGTGGCAGACGTTGGCCGGGTTGGGCTGTTGGTGATGCGGGGGTCTGTGGTTGGCGGTTGTCCTAAAATCACGCTCACTGCTGGCAATAAGGGAAGCGAGGGTGGCGATGCCCCAGATGATGACGATGTTGATGACGAGTCGAGTGAAGAAGGCGGAGTCGAGGTCTCTGATGATGACGATGAAAAAGATGGCTCCAACGATGAAGGTGCTGTCTGCGATGTTGGGGTCCTGGTCGATGAGGCTGAGAGGTTTGGACCAGTCCCTGAGACCCATGCAATGTCCCCAACCTGGGGTGTCGGCTGGATGGTACGGTGCGGGGTATCTTCTGGGGTGCTCAAACAACTGGTATCCGATAACGTGGCCCACCAGTCCTTGCCTGGTGTACGTGGTGGAGTACGATGGCTATATCCCGTTGTGGGACTATCGGACATTGGGCTACTGGTAGTTGGTTCACCCTCCGGCCCTGGCATGATTGCGGCTCGGGGCCCTACGTGGCACAGTGTTGGGTGCTGGGACGATGATTCGTCGTCGGTGTCGTGGTGTACCGTGGTCTGATTCTCCGGGCGCGCGGTAGTGGTGGGCACGAACAGCCGCCACCGGGTGACTAACTCGTAACATGTGAAACCTGGCAGTTGGAATTGGTTGGCTTCGACTTCCATGGTTTGCAGTCCTCGCCTGGGTGGTGGTTCATTTCCTGTGAACGATGGTTGTGGCGGCGGGGAGGTAGTACAGCGGTCGTCTTCCTTCTCGGTGCTGGAATCATCCAGACTGATCGGTGGATCTACCAGGTTGACCGGTGGGCAGCCGACAGGTGGTAAGTTGTTCACCGGCGCCTCTGTTCGAGGTGGTCTGGATGTCTCGGGTAAAATCCCGGAGGTAGTGTCGGAATCTGAACTCAGTTCTATAATGACATCTGGGATCTCTTGGGCGCGAGGTGTCGGGTGGTTTCTGCGGCTGGTAGATGGCTTGTCGATTGCTACGCCCTGCCTGTCAGTATCAATCCGCCAGAATTCCGCGGTAGCTGGTTGGCGGTTGACGGTTGTTGACGACGTCGGAAGGTGAGGACGGCTTTTTGCTTTACCTTGCGGTGCCCCTGGCTTTGGGATTTGCGTGGCTGTCTTTCGTGGCCGGGGTTGTTGTCGGCGCCCGGTTGTTTTGGGTGGTGGTTGGTTTCGCCGTGGGACTTCGTCCTCATCTAGAAATATCGTTCGCCGACCCTTTGCTTGTTCCGCCTCCAATTTATTTCGGAACCTCTGATGGGTTTCCTGGAACTTCGCTTCTTCGTCCGGGTTGGTTGGTGGAGTTGGTCGCTTTCTTCGGAGCGGCCGCATGTTATTCTTGGTTTTCCTTTTCTTTCTTTTATGCGTTGATCTGCGGAGAAAAGAAGAAGAGGGGTTAGCAGGCGGTGAATGGAAGGGTTTCAATTCACTAAGGTGCGCTCTTCGCACGTCGCTACTACTACAACTACTAATTTCTGCAATAACGGGGGATACAAAATTCTTCACAACATAGGGGCCCAGGTATTTTGGGGCTAGCTTGGCCGCAAAGCTGTCAATGGCGCGCGATAATGGATGTGCGCGGACCAGGACTTGGTCGCCTATGTTGGGCCGCCACGGACGGCGGCGCAGGTTATAGTGCTGTTGTTGCTTCTTCGCTGCGGTTTCCAGATTTCTCTTTACGAACTTGAAGATCTCTGACAATTCCTCCGCTCTGCCCTTCGGGCTTAACTGGCGGGCTCCAGAACCGATGGTTACTTTATCGTAGAGTGTGCCGGGCAGTCGGGGCTCCCTACCCTGGGTAAGGAAAGAGGGGGTGTAGCCCGTGGACTCGGATGTGGCGGTATTGATAGCCAACATGATTTCTGGCAACATTTCGTCCCAGGTATTGTGTTGCCTAGCCAGCTGAGCCATCATTGTCTTTATAGTTCGGTTGGCTCTTTCCACTGGGTTTTCCTGGGGGGTATAAGGTGCGGTGAATTGTTGTTTAATTCCCATTTCCTTAAGGTATCGACAAAAATGATAACTTGTAAATTGCGTGCCGTTGTCCGTGAGGACCGTCTTCGGGACCCCATATCGTGAAATAATCCGCTCTCGCAATGCCTTAACGGCGCCTTCGGCCGTGGCATTTCGTAACGGAACGAGTTCACACCACTTTGAGAAGCTGTCAAACAGCACTAACAACGTCGTATTACCGTGCTTGGTTCGTGGCAAGGGGCCCATGAAATCGGCGCACACTAGGGACCATGGTTCGTCCGGTGGCCGAGTCAGCATCATTCCGGCGGGAGCTCTTTGGTCAATTTTATACTTCTGACAGGCCTCACAACGCCTTACGTACCGGCTGATGTCCCGTGCCATGCCAGGCCAGTAGTACCGCTGCTCAATTTTGTTAATAGTCTTTCGCATGCCAAGGTGACCACCGGCTGCCTGGTCATGGTTCTCCTGGATCACCTTGACTCGCAACGGCGTGGCCACACACAGTTTCCAAGGCGTGTCATCTTCATCACCCGTCCCCCGTGTGGTATGGCGGTATAGTTGCTGATTAATTATGGTGTAATCAGCAGCTTTATCGGGATGGGCGTGTACTTCTTGCTTCATTTTCTTCATCCAGGAGCACTGCTCATCTGCCCGGGCCTCGACCCTACGGACGGTGGCCGCGGGGTTGCGGGATAGCGCATCGGCCACGACATTGAGTTTTCCTTTCCGATATTGTACGTCGAAGGTGTACGGCTGAAGCTCTAATGCCCATCGGGCTAGACGCCCCGAAGGGTTTCAATGGCGTTCAGCCACTTGAGGGATAGATGGTCCGTGATCACGGTAAATCGGTATCCCTCTAAGTAGGGTCGCATCTTTCGTATACCCCATATGATGGCCAGGCACTCCTTTTCGGTGGCCGAGTAATTTCTTTCAGCCGCGTTAAGATGGCGGCTAGCATATGCGATGACATGTTCCGCACCGTCTATCTCCTGGGTGAGCACCGCCCCTAGACCGTAATCACTGGCATCGGTTTGCAGCGTGAATGGCCGGGTAAAATCGGGGCATGCGAGTACTGGTGCTTCTGTCAGTTTGACCTTCAACAGTTCAAACGCTTTTTGTTGTTCGGCCCCCCAGCTCCAGTGCTTCCCCTTCTTCAACAGCTGCGTTAATGGTTGGGAGATCTCGGCATAGTTCGGCACAAACCTTCTGTACCACGAGGTAACGCCCAAAAAACGTCGGACTTCTTTGATGCTGGTGGGTGGCTGGATCCCGGCGATGGCAGTGATCTTGTCGGGATCAGTTTTGATGCCGTCGGGGGTTACGAGGTGTCCCAGGTATCTGGCTTCGGTTTGAAAGAACTGACATTTTTCCTCATTTATCTTAAGGTTAGCGGCACGAAGGCGTTGAAAAACCTCCTTGAGATTGGCTAGATGTTCCTCGAAGGTTGAGCCGATGACGATGATGTCATCTAAGTACGCAAAAGCGTGGGGCTCCATCTCAGGCCCGATGACGGTATCTAGCGCACGTTGGAATGTTGCGGGGGCTGAGTGTAGTCCGAACGGCATCACTCGCCACTGGTATAGTCCCCGGCCGGCTACCCCGAAAGCAGTATACTTTTTACTTTCAGCGTCCATGGGAATTTGCCAATAACCATCCTTCAAATCCAGACTACTGATGTACTTGGCGTTTCTCAGGCGATCAAGGATGGTATCGATTCGAGGTAGTGGGTATGCGTCCGGAATGGATCGCGCATTTAACTGTCGGAAATCCATACACGTTCGCCATGAGCCGTTCTTCTTCCTTACTAGTGTAATGGGGAAGCTGTATGGACTTCGGGAAGGCTCTATACACCCTTGGTGGATCAGCTTGTTGACCTCCGCGTCGATGATTGCCTGCATGGCGGGGTTGCGGGGGGCATACCGGATCTTCACGGGGCGCGTGTCTTTCATTATGATTTTATGCGCGGTGACCGTGGTTGGTCCCTTCACCTTTTGAAATTTGGCCAGCTCGCTTCGTAAGAAATCCGCTATTCTGGTCTCCGTATTCATTTTTGGGAAATGGGCCGTATTTTTAAAGTTAATGTCCTTTCCATTTACCTTGTCTCCCGGCTCCTGGCACGGTGCTGCTTGGGGCCTCGTCGTGGTGACCAATCCCGCACAGGATATGGTGGCGCCCACCTTCTGCAGGAAGTCCATGCCTAGGATGGCCTTGTCAGCTGCGTCGGCCATCACCAGAAAGGTATGGATGGAGGACTTTTCTCCGAACTGAACGGTCCCTTCTATGGCCTCCGTGATAGTTTTCCGGGAGCCGTCGGCCAGTCGCACTTCGACATGTACCTTGAGACGTGGTGGTGGATTTTCTATTTGCTTTAACATCGCCGGGGATATAAAACTGCGCGTTGCCCCAGTGTCAATGATCGCAGTGACTGGCGTGCCTTCCAGGAACAGTTCTGCCTGAAGTTTGTCATCGGTCCATGCGAGGCTAGTAGAATTCACCCCGCTGTCCTTGCTTCTAGATTGCTGCCTTTCCACTTTGTGTGTACCGCCCCCTATTGTCCGGTGATGTTCGCCGCGCGCTGCATGCGCGGGATGGCCGTTGTGGGGGATACATTCGAGCTCCATGGCTAACTTCACGAGGTCATCGAGGGTAGAAAAATCCCGTCGCCGGATATACCATTGATAGTCTGGCTGGGAATTTCGAAAAATCCTCTCTAATTTCTGGCCGGGACTCATGTCTGCATGTCTCATTAAGCCTTGGAGTGCCAACACGTAATCCCGGAAAGGTTCCCGCGGCCGCTGAACTCGTTTACGGATCTCATCGTCCAACTTTTCGAAATATCGTGGCGGTAGGAAGAACGTAGCCAGGTCATTCTTAAATTCTGACCACTGACCCCACGCTCGAGCGTTATTGCGGTACCAACACAGAGCCTTGTCGCGCAATAACTCCGGCATACCGCGTAGTACTTCTCTCAAGTCTACGTCGTACAGAACAGCCAGTTCCTCTATCCTCTCGAGGAAATCAAGGGGATCCTTGCCGCCGTCGTATTTAAGGCCCCATTTTCGGATGGTATCCAGTTGGTGCATACGGGCGTCATTCGGCTGACGCTCTGTGCCAGCGGCAGTTTGGTGTAGCAGCGAGCCTTCAATTTTTGTTGGTGATGCTACGTCGCCAGTCATGGTTGGTGGTGGCAGCTGCAGATGGTCATAGGCTGCGCCGGTGGTGCCTGGCTTCTCATGTTCGGCTTGCATTTCTAAGAGTCGCTGCTGGTGTGCCTCGGGATGATCTGCCGTAATGAACTTGGCGAATCGCTTTCGCAATTCATCGACGGTGCCGTTCGTGGTTTGTTCGAAGGCGGCAAGGTAGGTCACGAGCTCTTCCTTCTTCAATGTATACACCCAGGTTGTTCGAAGCATCTTGGCGGCCCTCTGTTACTGTCGATCGGTAGCGTGCTGTCTTCGGTGTAGCAGCTGTCTATTGGGCAGTCCGGTTTGCGGCTGCGGGGATGGTTGCTGGTGCAGTCTTCTCTCTGCTTGTTTCGTCGCAGACACGGGTGTAACGTGCTGTCTTCGGGGCGGCAGCGGACTATTGGGCAGTCCGGTTTGCTGCTGCGGGGCTGGTTGCTGGTGAGCAGGCTTCTCGCTGCTTACGTCGTCGCAGTCACGGATGTGACTGCAGTAGTTCGTTGGTGGACAAATTAGATTTGTCCCTGCTCGGGCGCCAATGTAACGACACGTTTCCGCTGGTTGCTGGGGCAGAACTCAGCGGCGTCCAGGGTCGTCGTCGTTGAAAGTAAAACACGGTTTACTTCAAAATACAATACGTGTTTATTCTACTTCACGTTTTTAAACAAAACTACTACTTAGTCAATTGCTAGTGACCAAGGCTCAAGCGTGTGGGCGTCACGTCCCGTCGGCAGCCGTTGTCGGTTAGCGGATATGAGCGTGTAAACCACTACTCGTATCGCTTGGGAAATACACAGGCGCGTGCACCGCAACCGATGTAGACCCCAATATGACAGTCGACTATCAACGGACAAATGATCGCTCTCGAGGAGTTGGTATTGAGTGTAACCAGACACTACCACTTCCTTCTACTGCCTGTGTAGGAGCAACAGTTTAGCGTGTAATCCACTACTAAACTACCGGTCTTACCTGAAGGCCAGCCGGCAATCAACTGTCTCGATGCAGGCAAATTGCTCGTCTTTTATACCCGTCGGCTGGCCACACATACAGGCAGGATGTGATTGTGGTAGTGTCTGGTTGTGATAATTAACATACATATTCTTATACTACGTAGGCTAGATGATCGACCATCAACCAACTCTTGCGTGGTTGTTGTCGTGGGTGTTGTTGTAAAAAAATACATATTCTTATACTACGTAGGCTAGATGATCGACCATCAAACAACTCTTGCGTGGTTGTTGTCGTGGGTGTTGTTGTAAAAAAAATACAAAAAGTAAAAACAACCCATAAAGCAGAACTAATTGCTTTTGCTTGTCACAACAACAACACAGCATAGGTAGACCGTTTGTTTAACAAAGAAACAAACGCCCTTTGGACTGTAAAATTAAAATAGTGATCTTAAAAAAAAACAATTAATAGTAAAAGAATACAGAATTCACAAAACAATTCCATGAGCAATATATAATGATAACATTAAAAGTAAAATAATTCAATGAAATATATAATTTGTAAAATTAAAAGTAAAATAATTCAGTAATTCAATGATACAATAATAATATAACAAAATTCATGTTTTAATTTCTTAAAGCTTATCCGAAGTGTATGTGGAAACGACCTTGGGACTTCCACCGTCACAAGTAATACATTTTAGTTTAGTTTAAATTAATAAATATTTCATGAGAATATCATGAAATATTTATATATCAAGGAATCAAGCACGAATAAAGTAAATTAAAAAATATATATAGCTTTATTAAAACTATTACTTGTTTTTATTAAATAAAAAACGAAGTAATAAATTTGCTTTATATTTATACATTTCAAGTATCATTATTACATTTTTTTTATTTTATTTAATTAAAATACGTAGTAATTTTAACATAGTTATAAATATTTAAAGAATATCTAAATAAACTAAATTATTAACTTACCTCATTTATTTCCATTTTCTTTTTGGCAGATCAAAAGAGAAAGGTTCCAAACAAAGGAATTTAATTAACATATTTGCCAAACTTCACCTAGTACTGCGAGTATCAAGTGAAGTTTGACTGTCGCATGATACTCGTAGAAAATATATTGCAAGTACGAGAAAAAACGAAAATGTTAGGTAGGCACATTTTCTCAGTCGAGTACAACCTATAGTTACTCAATGAGTTTGATGTTCTCAAAAACACGTTCATCGTTATGTCGTTATGCGTATGTCTTCGTTACGAATCGATTTAAAGTGCTTGCCAAGCTGTTTGTTTTCGCCCTTCTCATCAATGCGCTTATCTATTACTTTTCTACTCCATTAATCCGCTCACTTAAAACTGATTTTTGGAAAGTATTAATGCATTTTTCTTATTTAAATAATTTCTAACATTTATGCTCTTTATTATAAATATCCTTTTAAGTACTTATTGGTTAAAAGTAAGTTCAACTAAAGTAAGCAATGAAGAGATTATTTATCTTTAGCTTAAATTTCACTTTAGGCTTAAATTATACTTATAATAACGAAAAACAACTTATGTCTCGGATACCATCCCACTTTAGCTACAGGTGAGTTATAACAATGAACCCATATATTACAGATTTGAGGTCACTTACCCTTTTTATAGCTGGCGACAATTCTCGATGTGCGCATGAGTCAGTCGTATTTCGTAATGGAGTAGATGGCTGAGTCGTCGGTTAATTAGATTTTTTTTTTACCTTCATCAGCCCTATTGAGGGCCTTGAACAAATATGTGTTTTTAAAAACTTCATTTAGTCGTAACATCGTAGCTTCGTCATATGTACATCTTTCTGACCTCTACCACTTCTTTACTCTCCGCAACTTTTCTCACCCTTTAAATATTGCTTCGGTAAACTATGGACTAAGGTAACATTTATATTCACATCCTTCAAACATTCATAAATTTCAAAAAGTGATTTTAAACGTTTAATGCGATCTTGATAATCTAGATGCCGCTCATTATATAGATTTTCTTTTTATCCATATTGCATCAGCAGCTGTTCGGCTATTTTTATATTCCACATTTTTTTATACAATCTTTTACATTAAAAAAAAACCAAAAAGTCAATGTCATTAAAAAACCGTATTGTTAACTTAAAAAATTGTAGTATTTTGACCCAATTAAACATATTATATTAAAATCATATTTTTTAATCTTTTTAAATATTTTAGAAAATCTTAATTTAGAAAAGTGTATACAATAACAGTTTTGTAAATATACAACTTGTCGTTTTTATCTTACAATAAAAAAGTTTAAAAGAAAAAAAAATCATAACACAAACAAAACAAACGCCAGGCGTCGTTATGCCACTTTTTCAAAACCTTCCAACACCTCTTACTAACAAACAAAAAGTTGCATACAACTATTGCGGCGTTTATTGTTTTATTTTTTTTCTTCTTGTGTTTTAAGTCCGGGGCGCATAGAATCCGTCATACGTTATACTTTTTGTTTTATTACGAGTGTTGTCACAATAAGTACGTCTCCGTCAACGCAAAGTACGAAAATTGATCAACTTTTAACGTACGTTGAATACTTTGACAGCTATCAATTTCTTATTCTTATTTGTTGTCTTTTAACTCTTGCTGTGTTTCAATTGCACTGTTTTTTTTTGCAGATACATGAAAAGCAGCATTGCCGTTTAGTTCCATTTTTTACATTTTTTTTTAACTTTTGGTAATAATCTCTCTAAACATATCAATTCGATTTCAATAACAAAGGTAACCTGAGAATGCAATCAAAATCCCATATAAAAAATTAGTTTAAAATAAACAGAAAATAACATTGCAGAAGTTTCACTCTGTTCAATTCGTGAAAAATCATGAAATATTTCTTGCTTCATGCTTAGAACAGCAAAATGCTTCTGGCAACAATTCTTTCCAACTGTGAAATCAATTGAGCTCCATTTCGTGTGTATAACTGAAGATTCTGCTCAAACTTGTTTAACAACCGTACCAATACTTCGACTAAGAAGAATGTTGTCTTTTTTAATTTCCTTCAGGAAGTGCCAGTTTTTATTACAGAAAAATTGTCTGTTTCTTACTTTTTGGGTAAAGTTCGTGAAAATGAGTGTATGCATTGTTTTTTCTCATAAAAAGACAAAATAACATAAAAGTACAGGAACACAAAACCTAAATTTTAAACACAAAATATAAACTCAAAGAATTTTGGCTGTTTTAATAAGAAAAATGAATTTCAATAAATCAGTAAAAAGAAATAATAATTTAATTTGTATTTTGGTCGTGTTTTAAGGCTGTTGAACACGTTTAAATAACTTGCACGAAGAAAAAATTTGGGCTGTTTCGTGCAAGAAGAGGAAGAACTTTATTCTCTTAAAACCGATCTCATTTACCCAATTTTGAAGTAAGAAAACAATTTTCGTGCAAATTGGGATCCCACGGGATCTAAAAGTAGAGTAAAGAAACAGACATTATATTTTATATAAATTACATTAAATTTCAATTTATTTAAAGAAAATTTCAAAATGTCACTTTTTTCCCTGTTTTTTCCTGGCAGCACTGATGAAATGATAAACAGCTGATTTAATATCCGTCAGCAAAGTACTAATTGTGCCAACCTCATCCGTCGCTACTTTGACTTCAGCTAAATACGTCAAGGTAAAATGTATGACGGATTCTATGAGCCCGGGGCACAGAAAAATATTTTAATTGACGCCGAAACTGAAATTCTTCTTACTTACTTATTGAAATAATCCTCTTCGTTCGAGGTTTGATGAAATCTATAAATTGCTCTTACGACAAAATCATTTAATTCGAGAGAATAATTTTATTAAAGATTTAATTTATCAATATTCTGAAACCGATGTCAGAAAAAATGGAAAGTTTAATTTTATAAATTTGTACAGACTTATGTATGTACATATATTTTTTCAAGTTAAAAAATGTGCGCCTCAGCCGAAAAAGTTTCTCATGTATTAAAGAACAGTACTCCGGATCAAACACGATGAGATCATATCAGGGAGGAAGACCACAATTCACTGTAGAAGCACAAGTCCTTTCAATAAATAATAAATACTACAGATTACAGATTCTTTTGATTGCAATTACTACTGTCGCTCATTATAAATTCTCTATTCTTTACTTTGTGGCTATATCTAGCTATACAGCGCTTTTATCAGCTAGTTCGTTACCTGATGTTCCTATATGACCTGGAGTATAAAGAAGTTTAGTGTTATTTTGTTTTAAAATGTTTTCAGGGACTTTACTATTTAGTGGATCATTGTTGGTTATATTTTTAATGGCACTAATTGATGATAAACTGTCCGAACATATTACAAGTTTTTTTCTAGCCTTCGAAGCTTCTTCTATAGCCGTGATTTCAGATGTAAAGATTGAAGTGTAGTATGGTAAAGGTCCTTTTTTATTATGAGACCTCTGAGAACGTTTAGCAGGCAGCTACCATATACAGGGTAGCTAAGCGAGGTACACCACAAGGGGGGGTATTATCTCCCCTTCTCAGGAACCTCGCCATGAACGCATTGCTGACAGAAATGGACTGCAAGGGGTTCAGGACTGTGGCATATGCGGATGACGTTGCGGTTGCAGTGTCAGAAGAGTATCCTGACACGCTATCACAATGTCTGCAATCGGCGCTGGGTTGCGGCAGTAGGTGTCTTCATTACTATATTTCGGATCAGGATGAAGTTTAGGCTTCGGGATCAGTGTAGCGTGGTACAAGCTGAGATCTTGGCCATTAGAAGGAAGGCTTGTTGGATGAGGTACCACAGGATATACGGAGAGGATATCCGGATCTGTACTGACAGCAAGGCCGCGATTAACTCCTTATCGGGTGTCTATACGACATCCAGATTGGTTCGTGAATGCCGGACATCTCTTAACGAGATGGAACTATTTTGGGTGCCGGCTCACTCGGGCATACCCGGAAACATAGTCGCGTACGAACTCGCCAGATTTGGATCCCGGTTGGGAGACCGGGAGATAGATCCACTGGTGGGAGTCCCATTAAGCTACTGTAGAGCTTTACTTCAGCAGGAACTCTTTAGGGCTGCACAGTTAGATGGTCTGAAGAGGTTACCCGAGGACATTGTGGCCTCAGTACGATAGTGGGAGATCCGCAAATCTACTGAGGTTTCCTCGGGAGCAGCTGGGCACACTGGTGGCTGTGCTGACGGGGCACTGTGTCATTGGTAACCACGCTAGGAGACTGGATCTTCCGCATCATGACTATTGTAGAAGTTGTCAAGATGAGGAAGAGGAGGACACGGTAGAGCATCTGCTCTGCCACTGCCCAGCTCTTTCTGGGAATAGAGCGGCCATTTTCGGCAGTACGAGACTGCATGGTCTTGCAGACTTATTTGTCTGCGATGTTGCTAGGATAAACTTGTTTATCCGGTCCTCTGGGTGGTTTGGATTTCGATCTTTGATGGTGCCGTAGGGACCTGAATCTGATCCCTGCACATCCTGTTTTCAGGTGACACAACGGGACCTTTGGGACCAAAGTGGGTCGGTTACGCCGACGGCCTGTGTAACCTAACCTAATCTAACCTAGTAGGCATACTTGATTTTATAATATAGTCAGAAATGTTAATCAAAGTTGGATGGGTTTTCCTTAAGGACGGTGGTTTACAGGGGTCAATGGAAAATTCTTTGGCTATGTCATGAACCGTCGCTATTGTTGTCTTTACTCAATGTTTTCTTTTAAGTTTAAGATAGCCTTTGGAATCACCAGAAGTTATGTTCGAATTACTTTGGAATATTTTAAAGGTTTGATTACTAATTAGTATTTTGTAGCGATCTTCAATTGATTGCAAGTCAAACTCGTGTAATATATTTTTAATTGGAGTTGTGTAAAAGGCTTGTGTAGTTGATCTAATTGCTGCATGATAATATTTTTTATTGGCGATAAACTCGAATTTGATGCTTTTCCATAGATAACAAGCCCGTAGTCTATCTTGCTTAAAATAATTGATTTAAAGATATGTTTAATTGTATTAATATGGCTTTCGCTTGCAGACCCACTGAGAGACCGGATTATGTTTAGATGTTTTAAAAGAGCAACTGAAAGGAATTTGATATGACTGTTTCAATTTAATTTTTTGTTAAATATTAAGCCAAGAATTTTAAGTTCTGAGATATATTTGCAGATTTGTATCTATCATTTTAAAAGTTAGTACAGCACAGTTGTGTTTACGGCAAACATGAAGGTGTTTGGATTTTGAAGCAGATATTATTGCGCCTGATATCGAGCACCATCTGTTTAGTTCGGTCATCAGTTTATCGAGATTTCCTGGACCTATGGTAAAGTCATCAATTTTTGTAAACAAAATTAGATCATCTGCATATAGACAATGGGAAAATTGTTTTTCTTTTAACATGATTTGATTAGTTTTTTCAAATGCAATTAGGAACAATATCACAGAGAGTGGTGATCCCTGTGGGATACCATTATCTAGCTTTGAAACTAGCGATTTATAACCGTTGTTTTTTACTAAGAAAATACTATTTATCAAAAAGGATTTCATATAGCGGTATATATTAATACCAATGTTCCACTTTCTTAATTGGTTTAAAGTGGAGTGAATGCCAATTTTATCGTAGGCCTTCTCAAAATCGATGCTAAATACATAACAGTGATTGCGGGTGGATAAATATTTAGCCAAATGATACTCGAGGTGTATTAATAAATCGGTTGTACTGCTGTTCGGTCTAAATCCTGTTTGATTGATGCTGATGAACTCGTTTTGAAAAATAAACCAGGATAACCTTTTAGGTACCATTTTTTCTAATACCTTGCTTAGACACGAAAGTAACGATATAGGTAGATATGAACCACATTCATCTTTGCTTTTGTTTGGTTTATGTATACTAATGATTTCGGCTTTTTTCCAATTATGTGGTATAACACCAGTTAAGAATATATGATTAAAAAAGTTTGTAATTCGCGATTTAATAACAGGTGAAGAATTCTTGATCATAGAATATGAAATTTTATCAGCACCTGGGCTATTGTCCTTTGTTTTTTTAAGTGCAAGTTCAAATTCAAATATGTGAATGGTTTTTCTATCTCTATGCTGAATTTTGTGAGTTTCATTGGTTTGTATACAAAACTTATTTTTTATTTTTGCAATTGAGAAAGATTATATTGAAATTATCATCAGACGATTTTATCGCAAAACTTTTGGCAAGTAGGTCGACAACATCTTGAGTTTCACTTATGACTGTACCATCTGGTTTTTTTAAAGCATGAATGTAATGTGCTTTAACGGATTTATACGAAAAAGCTCCGACAGTTTCCCATATCTGTTGTATTGGAGTTGTTAGGGATATATTTTTTGTAAATTCTTTATAAGCTTTGGTTTTCGCTTTTTCCACCCTTTTCCTAAAAAGTGCGTTAAGCTTTCTGTTTTGGATAACAATTTCCAAAAGTGGTTGGACATTAATATTTTTCCCCAATTTCACCTTTTCTTCCTGTAGCATGCTCAGTTCTTTATTCCACCAAAAGGTATGATGTGTTCTTTTGTGTGTGTGACTAACAGGGATGCTTTTATTTCCAGCTGAGAGTATTGATTTGGTTATTAAAGCAGCTTCTTTGTTAATATTGTGCGATGTTTGTCTTTTTGAAGTTTCTTCATCCAGTTTGCTTAGAAATAAGGGCCAATTAGCCCTGTTTGTTTTAAATTTTGCGGTAAACCTAGCAAAATTATTTATTCGTTCAGATCGAATTAATATTGGATTGTGGTCACTACCGTGCTGGTCGTCATCTATATTCCGAAATATCCACTGCTCTGAACGTGTGGTGTGTGGAGAAATGAGTATTTTCTCCGGTATTTAGCATGCAAAAATTGTTATTTATAAAATTTTCTATAATTTTCCCTTTGTTGTTTGTTCTGGGTGATCCCCATAGCGAGCTCCAACCATTGAAATCTCCTACTATTATGTTATTTGGTGCAGTAACATTAATGTTATTTTGCAGTATTGATAATGTGATATTTTCGCTAGGTGATATGTACACATTCTGTATAAGGTAATTTGTATTTACCGAAAACATTAGCTGTAGAGTACTTGTGTGGGTACTATTTTTAACTAAAAGGCCGTGCCCTGTGTGCTTGAATATTGAGTGCTGTGAAAATATGAGTTTTAGTGTTTTAAAGACTTTTCTTTTATATTTGCTGTTATATGACTTTCTTGCAGTACGATAATGTCAGTTATATTTTTTGTAAAGTAATTGCAAATTTAAAGAATTGTTTCTATAACTATTTATATTCCACTGGATGATTTTCATATTATAAGAGACAATTACTACTTTTTTACTGCAAGAAGGTTTAGCTATTTATGAATCCATTTAAATGTCGTTTGTTTTGTACAGAACTGCTTGGAAATCTGCCTGCAAATTGTTGGTTTTAGTATTTAAATTTTATTCTTGTAAAATGTTTGGATTCGTGTGAGATGAGCTTGATGGTTTATTATAAGAATTTTGTTTAGCAAGAAGGTTTAGCTATTTATGAATCCATTTAAATGTCGTTTGTTTTGTACAGAACTGCTTGGAAATCTGCCTGCAAATTGTTGGTTTTAGTATTTAAATTTTGTTCTTGTAAAATGTTTGGATTGGTGTGAGATGAGCTTGATGGTTTATTATAAGAATTTTGTTGGATATTTATTTCGTTTGTTTTTTTATTGTTGTTAATTTGTGTTTCGTTTTTTTTTTGTGTATTTATTTACTTAGTTTTTTCAATTTCTTTTCCTTTTTCTGCATTATTTTGTTCAAAAGTTGTTTGTAGATGTTCAATTGGTATATTTTTACTAAAGTGATCCGGAGCGAAGATTTCATTCACATATTTTGTTGCATCCGGAATTGACATTCTATTTACAGTTGAGACTTTAATGATTTCTTGTTTTTTTAAATATGTTGGGCATTGTTTGTTTGTAGATTTGTATTGATAATTGCAGTTTATGCATTTTATTGATTTACAGGGAATTTCAACTTCATGCAGTGGCGTGGAGCATGTGTTACACATGGGAACACCATATTTTCTTTGTGTGGCCAATACGGAAACAAGATTTGCATTGCATTGGTTTCGGTATGTAGTGATCTACTTTGACATTCTGAAAACCAATTTTAATTTCATTGGGTAACGTATATAAATCGAAGAATAGTACGAGTTTTTTTATTTTTTGTACCTCAGTGACATGTTGATCCGATAAACCAGTAACTACTTCTGTTTCAGTTAAATTTTTTAGTTTCGGACAGTAAATAATACCTTTCACGGTATTTAGCTTGTCGTAGTATGAGCATATAATATCACAAATATTGGATAGTTTTTTAGCTTTTATTAATAGTTCGGCAGATTTATTTATTTTGGTTTGTAGTTGGAAATGTCAAAAGTTTTTGTATTTTCCTTTGTTTGTTTACGAATTTCAAAAAACACTAACAACAAGCGTATGCGAGACAAAGCAAGCATGTGTATGGAGAGCAATTATCTTTTATTTCTCTTTGAGTTTTTGACGTTTCCAACGCACAAAACAACAATAAAAAGGCATGTTGTTTTTGTAAATGTTGTATTTGTTGTATTACCGCTACTACCTAGTTAAATAAATCTGCCTTGCCACGCTCATTCGGATAACAACAGCAGGGGTTGCCAGATCTTATTTTCGTAGCAATATTATTGCAAATTGAAATATCTAACTACGTTTGTTTTTTAAGGTTTGCTGGGAATAAAACAACATTTTAAGAAGTAGTCAACCTTTTCAATCAAATCTTCACATATATTTAGGAAGGTTGTAGATTTCTTAGTGAACAAAATCGCTCTAGAAGTGATTAAATTTCCAAAATCAAATCAGCGAAAAGAAGTAAATTCTAAGGAATTTGAAAAGGTATACATAAAATCATTAATTTATTTGTAATTCAATTGTAAAAAGTAATTTCTTGATAGATTTTAGTTTTTCACAACGTTATTGGGGGTATGAATAGAAGCTATATATCCGTTAGAAAGCCGAAATATAAAATATGTTCCGCATATGCTAATAGACATGCTAGTCTGTCTATAACTCTGCAGGGAATCTGCGATTCAATGCTCAGATTTTTAGATGTTTTTACTGGTGTAACTAGTAAGGATTCGAGAATATTAAAACTATGATGTATCGGAAAAGATTTACCCAACTTGTGTTCTCAAAAGTAAAACATACTGGAAGATCCGCTTACCTATTAAGAGAATATCTTTTGACACCATACCGAGACTATGAAACCTACGTAAATCAAAAAAAAAAAAAAACTACAGCAAAAAGTTTTTTCCCACCCGTGTAAAAATAGAAAATGCCTTTGGCGTTCTTAAGGGTCGTTTTATACAGCTATTTCGTCTTGATTTTCATAGTGTTGTCTCCATGACACAGTCTGTTATTGCAGTCTGTGTTTCTTACAATATGAAGACGTTTTTGAACTGCGACATCGAGTACATCGTGTCATCCGATAGTCTTGATGATGACAGGCGCATATTATCCCAACTGAGACAAATAAAAAGAAGTTTTAAAATACTGTAAGGTAAAGTGCAGGTTAATATTTTATGAAAACTTTTAGAAACATATTTTATTTATTTTTTAAGCAATAGGTCTTTTTTTTATATATATATTTTTTCGATATTTGCTTAAAAATTAAATAAAACATAATTAATTAAAAGGTCAAATAAAAAACGTTATTAAGATTTTAGGAACATATTCAGCTAAAAGTTAAAAACAATAAAAAACGAAAACATCTTGGCATTCTTTGCGGAGATTTTTGATTACTTTTGAGAATTTCAATCAAATTTGTTCCTAGTAACCTTTGGCTTCTAATTTATTATTTCAGTATGTCCATTTATTCACGGTATTGTCTTTTCCAACTTTTCCGGTACTGATTTCATTTTCTTCTTCACCTTTTCTATCTTTTCACTTTTTTCAACTTTGATCACATACTGCTGCTCATTTGTACCTCGGGTTAAATGGAGTCATCCATTAAGCATATCATTGTGAGTTCATCCTCAAATTCAATATCCGTTCTCTTTGATCCCGAACTTTTGTTGTCTTCCACAGAAATTTTTTTCTTCTTAATACTGTTATACATACCTTTCTTCGCACTGCTTTGGAGTTTTATCTGCAAATTGACTTGTAATGAACGACTACATGTTTTTTTTATAAAGCGTTGCTAAAACTCTTACCCGAACAAATATATGAGCTATTGAAATCAATTAATCGTATAATCGTATAAAAATGCTAGATGTACAAGTGTACGGGAAAGAAAAAGTTTGTTGTATTGAAATGTTAAAATATGTTACTATTTGTGAGTACTTCGGTAACGTGTAAAAAATGTTGCATAGAAATACTTAACATTTTTTTGCCAGAAAAAAAAAACGCATTTAGTTTGTCATTGTGTTTGTAATTTCTGCAATATTCATTTCCGACCCCATAAAATAAATAAATATATATATATATTCTGACCCGAAGTTGATTAAGCGATGTCCGTCTGAGTTAGTGTTGAAATAAAGATTGCCGAGGCACTATACTAGCTAAAAAATTGAATACGCCAATCGATCAGACATATGTCGAAAAAGGTGCTCTTGGAAATCAGCATAATCGGGCCATGTGCTTCTATGCAGCGGGAAAAACACTACGCCGGAAATTGATATTCTAGAAATTACATACGGAATGACAAACATATATTTACCCTTTTTCCACCTTTTGTGGTGAAGGGTATAAAAACAAGAAGGAGTGCTATATTCGGCTATGCCGAATCTTATATACCGTTCTCCATGTACATACATATGTAAATCTATTTTAGTGGAGTAACTTTAATAAAAAAAGCAAATGTTGGAGTGACAGAGAATAAAAAAAAGCAATTTGGTACTGCATACATATATAATTTTACATAAAAATGCCATTGGCTCTTAGTGGGTTAATCATTTTTAAAAAGTTTTAGTTCTTCCTTAGAGATATCTTCAAAAACTTTTGAATGATACCCATATTGAAATTTTGAAAAATTTAAGTTTTATTAAATTAGTATTTGAACTGTGGATTTTGTAAACGAATAAAAATTATTTTTGGCTTTAGTTTATTTATTTTAATTTCTAAAAACCTTTTTTAGAAAGAAAAATTATTTTACATATGTATGCGGACGTTTCACAAAGAAAACAAGAATAGTTAGAAGCAAAAGAATGTGCACTTTGTGGACCGCTACGTCCTTCATTAGCATTGTACACCTTAGTTGTGTACATGACGAAGTATAGCGAGAACAGTGAAGAAATACGTTGATTTGTGAGTAAATTTCGTCTAACCAAATTAATATTAATATATCTCGTATTCTTATTTACAAAGTTAGTTGGTTGTTTATAAATTACACAACTAAGGTAGGTAGCTGCAAGGAATACAGATGAAGGACGTAGCGGTCCGGAAAGTGCAGCATTACATTCTGCTAGCGTCTAATTTTTCTTGTTTTCTTTGGAAAACATCAGCATACATTTGTAAAATAAATTTTCTTTCTAAAAAAGATTTTTAGAAATTAAAAAAAAAACTACTAAAGCCAAAAATTAATTTCTATTAATTTATTTTGAAAAATTTGAAAACTTCAGAGGCCCGTAACTCGGAAAATATAGGCAAGCGCTAATTTTTTCACTTTATTTTTTTTCGTACGTGTTAATTCTCTATCGCGTGGTTTTTTGCCTGCTGCCTCGAAGGACATGGACCGATCATGCTGATTTCCAATAGCACCTCTTTCGAAACTATATCTGATCGGTAGACGTCTTCGCTATGCATAAGAATATACTTATATACTTTTTAGGGTCGGAAATGAATATTGTAGAAATTACACACGGAATGACAAACTTATATGTATATACGACGATAGGAACTAAAAAATAAGAAAAAAAAAACATTTTAAAGCGTTTGAAGAGATCTTTAAGGATATACTAAAATTTTTAGAAAATAAGAGCCAATAGCAATTTTATTTAAAAATATAAGTATAAATTAACTTTTGTTTGCTTTTCCACCAATACAGTAAATATAAATTTTTATGTTCTTATTTTAATTTATTTATTTTACGTTCAACGTAACATTAATTTCGAATATTTACAGATTTTGATTCAACATAACATTACATTCAAATAATTACTATTTCCACTTTGCACAGTTTGCTTAATATTTAATATTGAATAATATTTTTAACGCATTGTTAAATTTAATTTGTAATACTAATGTTTTTATTAATTTAACTTCTTGCAGTTTTATAAATTTTAAAATTTTATATTCACAGTACAATTTTTTAATTATTTTAAGTTACAGTTTTAAGGCTTTTCTGACTATGTATTTTTATAATTTATGAATTTTATAATTTTATATTTACAGTACATTTTTTTATTATTTTAAGTTACAGTTTTTAAGCTTTTCTAACTGTGTAGAAATTTTTATAATTCATGGCAACGTCTTTTTATGAACGCTCCACAGATCAAACTGAATTTATTTTTTTAAAAAAGAAAAATATCAATCAATGTTTTTACTACTAATCGACAAAAGGGACAAGAATAATAAAAAAATGATAAATAAGAAAACAAATTACAATTACTTGCGTAGTAACAAAAATATGAATGGAAGAGACAAAATATTTTACCACCGTTAACGTAGCGAAAAGGGAAGATCAATGAAATTTACAATTGCTTTGCATAGTGATTATAATAAAAAATAATCAATGAGAAAAAAATTTACAATTACTTTGTAGTAACAAAAATATGAATGAAAAAGAAGAGACAAAATATTTTACTACCGTTGTACGATAAGGAACGTTTTCCTTACCGGCAGCAATGTAGAGCAACTTGGTAATTTAAAGTTGTTGTTACGCTGCTAAACTTATAATTTGAGGCACTACAAAAAACTTAATTGTTCCTATGGAATTTGCGACCGTGTAAAACAAAAACACCCGATTTATTTCTATATATATATATATATTCTTTTTAACTTAAAAATAACATTACCTATGTATTTGAGCAAATTTATATACATTTGCCGTATTCACAAGCTCTGCTAAGGTGTAGGTAGTATTGCATACTACCTTTTGTTTACTTCTTTGTGAACAACCATTGTATCAATGTGCCATTGTACATTGTACTTCATACGTCAAAAAGTGGATAAAAGGAAGAAAAGTGCTATTCATCATTTGTTATTTATAAGCCAAATGGGGGAGAAAACAGAAAAAAGTAAATTAAAAAATTTTTTGTGTGAAAAATATAGTTTCGATATATTAATGGTTGACTCAAGTAAGTTATATTACTGAAGGAAAAATTTGGAAGCTTAAAAGAACTTAAGTTTAGAATGCTATCAGCACAAAATAAGAAAAGATGCAATGATTGGATAATGGCTTGCTGCATTCTTCATAACATTATTATTAAATATAATTTAGAACAAGGTGCCAAAGAACAAACCTTAAGATATGTTTCCAATAAACCCACTCCTACTATATACAACAGAAATGACTTATTCCACTTTCTAATAAATCAGTCAAATCAATAAATTAAATAAATAAAACTAATAAAAATATCTTTTAATTCAATTTAATTTAATATAATTCACACATGAACACAAAAATAATAATTTATTTAAACATAAAACATAAAAAAAACACATTAAAAAATAAGGCACTATACAACGTTTCAAAAACATATGAAAAAAAGTACTAAGTGTTGTATCACATGTTTGCATGAAAATTACCAACAACACAGCTAGCACCGTTGTAATTTGTTAGCACTTAGCACTTACTAGGGGGCTTGTGAATAGGGCTATTCTTTAACAAAGGGGCACTGTTGTTGTTGTTATTATTTTGTTTCTCACTTCCAATGTACTTATTATACTTCTTTTATGATTTATATAAATAAATAATAATAAGATTTATATAAATAAATAAATAAATTTTATATTTAAATTACAAAAACGATATTATTATGTATGCATATTAGTATACAATTCAAGTAAATGCATTCTTTTTAACAACAACAAAACATACAACTTAAAAGAATTTAAGTAACAAACAAGTATAAATCTAACAGGATACAGTATAAAAAGAATATGAACAGTGAGCCACTTTGTGATAAAATATGATAAACATACAATGGTACAAAATAAGAAAAATGTAATGAACTTTAATTAAAAGAATAAAGCAAATTTAAGTAAATAAAAAATAAATAAATTAAATAATATTTATACGTTGACCTAACATGCCGGTCCCATTGAAAGGACACTTTCAAGATAAAATTAATAGAGCTAGTCTGTGGATAGGGCGACGTATAACTCCTTTATGTGTTTTGATATCTACCACTCTTACACGTTCGTCTCTGCTATGTACCACGTTGATGATCTTGCCTAAGAGCCATTTTTGTGGAGGTAAGTTGTCTTCATAAATGAGAACCAGCGCACCACTAGCGATGTTTTTATTAGAGGCTGTCCACTTACTTCGGGTCTGGAGCTCATTTACATAGTCATGGGACCACTTCTTCCAAAATCGTTGCTCGATGGCACTTATCCGAGCCCAATGATCTAAATGGTCGATTGGCTTTAATGAAACATCTCGTTCTGGCAATGCACGAAGAGCTGACCCAATGAGGAAATGGCCAGGTGTGAGAGCCTCAAAGTCACTTGGATCGGATGATAACGGTGAAATGGGCCTCGAGTTCAGGATAGCTTCAATGCCAACCATTGCTGTTGCGAGCTCTTCGTAAGTGAGCCGTGTGTTGGCCAGTGTTTTCGAGAGATGACCCTTTGCCGATTTAACAGCTGCTTCCCACAATCCATCAAAATGAGGACTCTGGGGGAATAAAACGAAAATTAATAAATTCATTACAACAAAAGTTCATAATAGCATTTGTGTTGATGGGATTAAATAAAAACGATTTTAATTCTGCCAACTTCGAGTTTGCGCCGACAAAATTTGTTGCGTTGTCGCAGAAAATATCTGTGGGCAACCTCTTCGACCAATTAGCCTTTTGAGAGCAGCAATAAAGGCATCTGTTGACAGATCCGAAACCACTTCAATGTGTACTGCCTTGGTTGCAAGACAAACAAAAATGGCAATGTAGTTTTTACATGGAATCTTCCCTCGTATACGATAATATGTGTTGACTGGACCACAAAAATCTACGGCACATCGGGCGAATGGTCTACCAGGGTTGAGCCGTTCCACTGGTAAGTTTCCCATCAATTGTAGAAGCAATTTTGGCCTATAACGAATGCATTGGACGCATGAGTTGACAATTTGACGACAAAGGTTTCGGGAATTAATGATCCAAAATTGTTGACGAATAAGCGACGTTAGAGCCTTTGGTCTAGCGTGATAGTTACTAATATGGATATGACGTATATAGCAATTGACGAAATGATTTTTGGCGGGCAGTATTATAGGGTGTTTCTGACCTTCAGAAATTGCAGCATACTCTAAGCGACCACCGACCTTGAGCAAATTAAAGCCACTTGAAGCATCTACAAAGGGGTTGAGACACTTGAGAGCACCTTGCGGATATTTTTTCTTAACGGCTCGTGTTATGTCATCTTTAAAATTGAGCTGCTGTATGTTGAAAACTATGCGAAGTAGGGCATCTTGGGGTTGTAAAGAGTCAGTATTTAAAAGATTAGTTTTATATTTTTGTGAAAAACGAAGCATCCACGCAACAACACGAATAATTTTCAAATATGAACTGTATTTTTCAATTGATTTTAAGATGTAATTAGATTTAACTTCTAGAAAAAGCACCGTTGTACGTTTCTCCTTATTTATTTCGTCTTGAGCTTCTTTTGAAGATTCGGTATACTTATTGGCTGGCCATTGGGAGGAATTCGAAGAGAGAAACGAAGGGCCATTGAACCAGCTAGATGAAGCAAGTTCTTGTACTGTTGAGCCGCGAGAAACGATATTTGCTGGATTACAATGCGTCGGGACATGTCGCCAAATACATCCATTCGTTAGATCTTGAATTTCAGATACTCTGTTGCCAACAAAAACGGATAAAGTTGATGAGTGCTGCTTGAGCCAATGAAGAACAATTTGCAAATCCGTCCAGAGAATTACCACGGGACTTTTGATAACAAAAAGTCTTTTAATTTTTGAATACAGCTTCGCAAGAAGTTGAGCTCCACACAATTCTAATTTGGGCAAAGATTTTCGTCTCGTAGGAGCAACTCTACATTTTGCGGTAAGAAGGTGAAGAGAAATATTTCGAAAAGAATCGGTGACACGAAGGTAAAAACAACAACCATAAGCGCGAATTGATGAGTCGCAAAAGCCATGAAGTTGAATAGATTGAGCAGATACAGCAAGGCCATAGCGAGCAATTTTAAGTGAAGATCTGAGACAAAATTTTGCCAAGCTGTATGTATTTCTTGAGGAATAGGCTCATCCCAAGCAATTTTTAAAATCCACAATTCCTGCATAATTATTTTTGTTTTGATAATGAGCGGAGCCAAGAGTCCAAGCGGATCAAAGAGCGATGATGAAAGCGAAAGAATTGATCGTTTTATAATTCTGTCATTCAACTGAGACTTATACCCTGTTCAGACATACGTTTTAATTTATACAATTAAAATTTTAATTGAGTAATTAATTTTGGTGTTCACACATATCCAATTTAATTTACTTAATTAAAATTTGACAATAGAATATAGTTCTGTTCAATAACAAGAAGTTGTTACCAGAGAACTGCAAGAGTGTCTGTTTTTAATACTCTAAGTATACTCATCTTAAATGCGGTTGCGGTGTGATCGCAATATAGTAGCACGTTTATGACAACAAGGCGCATAAACTGAAAATATTTGTACATAAAAAACAGCAACAAAATAAGTATACCTGCTTTAAATAGTGTACAAAAGCTGTGCCTTTAAGCGGGTTTTATTGCATTTTATTCATTAAATATGTGTTGTATTTCATACCTATGAAAACGGTTGTTGTCTGTTTTTCTGTTTATAAAGTTTAAGCAATAGATTTGATCAAATTTTGTTTGTTTTTATTGTTTATAAATAGATCTGCATACAATGCAGTATTTCACAAAACGGCAGTAAAAAACTTTAATAGGGTAAAAATGTGGCAACGTTGCTTACAAATAAAGAGAATTAAAAAATTCTCGCGTACGAGTATAAAAAATACTTAAAATTCTGATTGCGATATTTTTGATACTCGTTTTTGCAGGAATGGGTAAAATAAACACCGCAACTTTTTGTTGCGGTGTTTAAAATACTCGAGTATGAAAAGTATAGAGTAAGTATAGAGTAAGTATGCGGTGTACTCATGAGTTGCGGTGTACTCGTGCAGTTCTCTGGTTGTTACCAATTGTTATTGGAAAGTGTTTACTTCAGTACCTAAAAAGAAGCAGCGAAAGAGTAAAAAAGAGTAGAAGATGTGAATGTTAATAAATTTGTTACTACTTTTATTACTGTCAAGAACAAAACAGCTGATTATTGTTCTGTTTTACAAAATAAGTTAATGAATATTAAATACTTTGAACTGAAAGTGTTTATTAGCACTCTCCACGAAAATATTTACATCACATCGTTGTGGCTTTTTTGCCATAATTTATATGGTGATTTTAAAACCGAATATCTACGCTGAAATTTTTTACAACCACACAGCAAAAAATACACATAACATTTATAGTTTTCGGTTTTAAATACAAAATACTTGAATTGAAGCTAATGTTTGTATAATAGTTAGAAGAAAGCTAAGGAAACTATGTACAAGTAAACGCCAGGTTAATAAAACAATAAACAAAAGAAATAGAATAAAGTAAACTAATAGTTTTACAAAAAAGACAGAAAATTTGCACACAATCGATGACAAAGCTTTTGCAAATGCTAACTGTTGCAATACAATATGATTTAAGCACCGAACACCGCTTTTTTGCTGTTTTAGATACAAATTTTTTTTATGGTTTTTTGTTATTATGGTAAGTTCGGCTTTACTTTGTTATTTTTTTCCAAAAATGCGTTTATTCTGTTTTTTTTTTTTTTTTTTTTTATTTGGAATAGTAATGTTGTAAATTTTTATTTTACTCTATCGTTGCTAGTTTCTGCCGGAAATTTATTGAACAGACCTAATTTTTACATTAGAAATTTGTGTTGGTAAATTTGGAAGAATGAGGAGAAGTTCGGCTTTCAAATAAAGTTTGCTTGTTTTTATTTGAAATATGGAACTCTTCCAGTTTGTACGATCAAGTTTTAACTGCACGCTAGCTTTGAATTTCCATAAAATTTTCAAAAACTTTTCATTTCATATAATTTGAAAATATTTTATTTTTATGGCATTTACTTTTGTCATTGTATAAAATTTTCTCTAACTGAACACACTTCACAAGGGTTGTTGGAGTAAACCTAATCAATTATCGACTTAATTAAGTGCTAATTGAAAAATTTTTTAATTAATTTCTTATATGATAAATTAAATCCAATTAGGGACTTAATTGCGTACATTCCTTTATTGCGCAATTAAAACGTATGTCTGAACAGGATATTAGGTGAAAACAAAAAGAGAAAAATATCTTTATTTTGATCCCAAGTGTTACCAAGAGCATTTTTTAGGGATAATTCATCAATATTTAAATCTTTAACAGTTGAGTCATTTCGAAAATTTTGATGGTTTGAGTGCCACTTATCAAGCTGAAAACAGCCTCGAGATACCACTTCGTAACTTCATTTTTCATCTTAGTTAGTTCTTTCAAAGTATCTGCGCCACCCAAAAAAATCATCTACATAAAGCGATGATTTTATGGTTTTAGAGCCAAGTTCAAATTCTTCTGAATATTGATCCGCGAGGTAATGAAGACTTCTAACGGCGAGATAAGGTGCTGCTGACATTCCATAAGTAACAGTATTGAGCTGGTATACTTGAACTTCCTCTTCTTCAGAATTTCTCAACAATATATATTGAAACTTTCTGTCACATGGAGCGATAACAACCTGACGGTACATTTTAATATCAGCCGTGATTGCGACACGATAGAGACGAAAACGAAGCAGTATGTTGTACAACTCATCCTGTATTGTTGGGCCAATCATTAAAATATCATTAAGCGTTTTATGGGACGATGTTGCACATGAAGCGTCAAAGACCACTCTTAACTTTGTTGAAGTGCTATTGAGCTTGAAGACACAGTGGTGAGGGATGAACTAATGGGGCTCATGTAACCGTGGGTTGCGAACTAAACTCATGTGACCACATTTTTCATACTCTTCCATGAAAGCCACGTATTGCTTCTTCAAATCGTTGTCGCGAGCAAATCTTCTTTCTTGAGAAACAAATCTTTTAAGAGCCATATTTTTAGATAAACCTAAAGAGTCGGGAGCATCTTTAAAGGGTAGCTTAACAACAATCCTACCAGTGGATTCACGGTACTCGGAATCATCGAAAAACGTTTCACACTCGGATTGTTCTTGTGTTAGAACATTTGAGCCATTATCAACTTCTTCAATTTCCCATAAACGCTGAAGTTTAACATCAATTTCCTCATCTAGTGACAGCATACAGGAGCCAAACGTCTTAGGTTGATTCGAGTTGTATCTACCAGCAAAAATCCATCCAAATACTGTTTTCTGCAATCTCGGTAAATTAGGACCAAGTTTAATTTGACCTACCGACAATATATCAAAAAAGTTTTCTGTACCAATGAGCAAATCAATCCGTTTGGATTTAAAGAACTCTTCATCTGCGAGCTGGGTGTTCGGTGGCAAATTCCAGGATGAGATATCAAGTTCGGGATCGGGTTGGTACGAAATGTGAGGAGTAATGCAAAACGAGAGCGAGACGTCAAATTCAGTGCAACGAGATTTTACTTTTGTGGACGACTTGTATTTGGTTTTAGTGAAACTGTTTCCTATACTAGCGACTTCAGTAGTTTGTTTGGTACGAGGTAGATGCAAATTTTGAGAAAATTCATCAGTAATGAAATTCAATTGGGAGCAAGAATCCAACAAAGCGCGTCCCAATTGATAACGACCAGTAGAATCGCGAACTAAAACCATGGCAGTAGAAAGCAATACCTGTTCAGGTGAGGATTTTTCCATATGGCTGTGGACCGAGCCAGAAATTTTGTTCAAGGCAGAGCGAGAAGTACTAGGGGTTGGTTCAGCGGCAGGAGGCGAGGGCCCTGGTGCTTGAGGACGATGAAGTAACCTATGATGAGACCAGGAGCAAATTTTCCATTTAAATGAGGATGAACAGCTATTAACTTGATGCCCTTTCGACAAGCAATTTATACAAAGACCAAGTCGTTTAATATTTTCGAACCGAGAAGCTACATCCATACCCTTGAAGCAAGAGCAACGATTAATGGTATGATCGGGTTTTAAGCAAAGTGGACAAAAGTGTTTTGACATCGAAAAAGTGTATCCAAGTTTAGAATTTTTAGATTTAGGTTTACCAACTTGAACATCGTTCTTACGGACTTCTGAATGGGTGTGGCTGCTATCAATCGACTCCAAATATTAACAACACCTTTCCAGGACCTTAGAGCAATCGTCCCATGAGGGTAGCTTAGTGAAATCCAAAGAATCTTTCCATTTTTTACGGGTATCCTCATCCACCTTCTACATTACAATGTAGATAAGCATAGAGTTAGCGATGTCATTTGGTGAGCCCAAAGATTGCAGGGAACTATACAAAGCGGAGACGTTATCAACAAGACTACGTAATTGAGCACAATTATATTTGGACATGGCAGGAAGTTCGAAAAGAGTTGTGATATTTTCCATAAAAATTAGTGAACTATTATCATAACGAGTCTTAAGTCGTTCCAGGGCCTTTGGGTAATTCTCATTTGTAATTTGGAACGCTTTGACCGTTTCGAGAGCTTGGCCATGAAGGCAATTTAGCAAATAGTTAAATTTTTCAATATTTGACAGACCAAACTCACGATCAATAACTTGGCTGAACGACATTATAAAATTTTTGTACTCACTGTACTTACCACTAAATGTGGGCAATTTAAGCTGGGGCAATTTATGGTTGGAAACAGGGAAACAAATTGTGGAGTCTGACATTGTTGTATTTTGAACATCTTCACCTAGCTGTGCCTGAATACTCAATTTAGTTGCTATGTACAAATCCTCCATTTCGGGCCGACCGCCGTCCTCTGGATCATATTTCTCTATCTGGGTTTGAAAAGTTAAAACCTGCTTAAAGTAGGACTCCAAAATTCCCAAGCGACATTTAAGTTCAGCAGGAGATAGCGTTCGTCCTTCACCCCTACCATTGGCCTCAATTTGATTTTTTATGCGGCTAATACTCTTCTTTGTATTAGCCCGTTGTTGCTTAACTTCCTCCAAAGACATTTAGGGGTTTAATAGAACCAATAAAATTTGTTGTACCACAAAGAGCGCACAAAAACTGTCTTAATTTAATTTTTAAAATTTGTTTCCCGAACAGAAAAATATTGTTTAATTATTATATTATTGCGTCACAATTGAGTCACTTATTGTTTCTTTTTTTAATTTTATTTAGTCTTGTCGAACTAAATTTATTCCTTTTTTTTACCACGAATATTTAAAGTTTATTTGTCCACTTGTTGTTTTTTTATTATTATTACGGACCGCACAACGAAAAATTATAAAAACAATTAGAATCGTGACCCACGTTGGGCGCCAAAATGTACGATAAGGAGCGTTTTCCTTACCGGCAGTAATATAGAGCAAGTTGGTAATTTAAAGTTGTTATCTATACGCTGCTAAACTTATAATTTGAGGCACTACAAAAAACTTAATTGTTCCTATGGAATTTGCGACCGTGTATAACAAAAACACCCGATTTATTTCACTTCAAGATTAACACTGTTTTATTAATTTTAAAAGTATTCTTTTTTACTTAACCCTAGAAAACTAAACCTTTTTTTAAAACGCTTTAAACTTAACCTCGCCTGTGAGGCTACTTTTTAAAAAATAAGAGATTTTTTTTAAATTTGTGTACGTTTTTTTTTTCTATTTAAAAAACAGTTTATATTTACATTTTTGTATTTTAAATTATAAAATGAAAAATAATTCATTAAGTTTATTGAATGGTCATTAAAATACAAACTAGGATTAGCACTTCAAGTACTTCTTTTTCAAAGAGATCATTTAAAAAAAGTTTGGAAAACATTTTTTTAAATTAAAGTAAAAAAATTAAATTCACATATTTCTTATAGCTATTTGTACTAGTATTCATAAAAATAAAAAGTATTTAAGATATCATTTACATTTTGGTTTGCACATAAAAATTACTTCAGGGTTTCTTGCCGATATCACATTGATAGCAATTTGGAGATCGATGCTCCATACAATATGTTTTATTGCATTTTGCGCAATAATAAACGCTTATACGACAGTAGATGCACATTGATCTTTTACCTTTTTTTTTATTTGTGGTCAGTGTTTTTTTCCTGCTCTTCAACAGTTCCGATTGTTATCGGTTATTGCCTCACGAGCTCGTTTTCTTTTCTTTCTTGTTACTTTTTAAAGTTGCAATTAAAGTTAGTTTATAAGGATCTAATAAAAGCTGTTCTGCTAATGGTATAAGAAAACCAGTTATCTGCAATTATATTTAGGTTTATTCCATATATCGTTATAGTAGGAAGCTTACAATAATAAGAACCTAAAGGCTCAACAACTGCAACGTTATCATTTTTTCCCAAATATGGAGAGGCGTCTAACATATATTTGGTTCTAGCATCACAGATTAATACAATTTTGATTCCGTACTTCGCCGGTTTGTTTGGAATGTACATCTGAAAAGGACATCGACCTTTAAATGCTAGGAGCTTTTCATCCATTGTCACATATGACCCCGGTTTGAAATTATCTCTACATTGCTGAATGAAAATCTCCCATGTATTTCTAATCTGAGCAAACTTATCCGTCTTCCTTCTATCTTCTCGTGTACTTCGATCATCAAAATGGAGGCAAATTAGAAGAAAAACAAAACGTTCCATACTCATTGTAGCAATGTTTTGAGATCCACAAAGCAGGGGATCAAAAAACGCTTTGGTGGATAAATGGTTATTTTTGAGCGCTCCACTTAAAACTAAAATTCCTACAAGAGCATGAAGTTCTTCTAATCTAGTTAATGATGTAGTGGTAGTTTGGTTTTTGTACTTATTTGCTTTAATCTGAATGTCTTCATTAGTGCGAAGAAGAATTTCTTCAAACATATTTGAAATAACTCTTAAGGCTTGACTAAACATTTTAATTCTTTTTTTGGTCCTGGGACAATATGTACAATATTCCTCGCTGAAGTTCTGTTTGAGGTTCTGCGATGATTTGAAAGCTCGTGTTGTTACTTGCTCTCTATCAAAACAAAATACGTAAAACTAGAATACGTTGAGCCTCTAAGGCGGGGTTTAGTTGCTAGGGTTAAAAATAACATTACCTATGTATTTGAGCAAATTTACATACATTCTTTAACAAAGGGGCACTGTTGTTGTTGTTATTATTTTGTTTCTCACTTCCAATGTACTTATTCAACTTCTTTTATGATTTATATTTAAATTACAAAAACAATATTATTATGTATGCATATTAGTACACAATTCAAGTAAATGCATTCTTTCTAACAACAACAAAACATACTACTTAAAAGAATTTAAGTAACAAACAAGTATAAAACTAACGGGATATATAAAAAGAATATGAACAGTGAGCCACTTTGTGATAAAATATGATAAAAATACAGTGGTACAAAATAAGAAAACTGTAATGAACTTTAATTAAAAGAATAAAGCAAATTTAAGTAAATAAAAAATAAATAAATTAAATAACATTTATACGTTGACCTAACAACCGTTAACGTAGTGAAAAGCGAAGATCAATTAAATTATTTTACAATTTCTTTAGATAGTGACAAAGAAATACGAAAAATCCATTCATTAACCCGTTAGTTAACTTATACAAATATGCAGTACTTAATTATAATACACTTCACCACAAAAAGTGGAAAAATTGTATAACTTAGTTTGTCAAACCGTTGTAATTTCAATCAGCAAGATTGGTCCATGTCCTTCGAGGCAGTGGGCAAAACGCCACGCCTATATCATTTTTTTTTATATCATTTGAAACAATGAAGTAATTCAAACAACTAAATCAACTTACTAATCAAACAAACAGATTAATGGGACCAAATTCAGTTTATCATGATTGTTTTCTTTTTGCGTAAAATGTGGAATTTTTTCTTTTTTTTCACTTTGATTTTTGTAGTGGAATTCATACATAAGTAAGTATTTTTCACCTAATATAAAGTTTAAGGTTGATAAGAAGTAATTTTAGGGTGAAATCGGGAAATAAATTCATTCTTCCTAACAAGATGCAAGGTATTAAGTTAATTGCCTCGATATATATTATATCATATACAAGCTTTGGAGGTCCCTAACGCCGAATCTAAGGGTCAGTAAAAAATTTTTCACTTATCATTTTTATCTTAAATTTGCATTTTATACCCCGTAAACAACTATTTTTGCAAATGCAATATCCAAGATGTGGACAAAATAAAATAAAGAATAAAAATTTTACGTGAACACAAATTTCAATTTTTATTCACGATAGGGGTGAATAAATAAATTGTTCCAACTAAATTCTCTACGGTCACATGATTGCCTCATTTTACATAAATTTGATTGTCGCAAAACGGTTATCTGTGATTATGTTATTATCTGTGGTAACTCTAAGAAACAGCTATTGTGGTAGATGCCAAATTTAGTTTTGTTTATATAAGCGTAAGTTTTAGAACATTTTGCATTTAATAAATTGCTAAATAATGATTTGTTCTCCAAAGCAAAACAAAATTGTATCCGCTTTAATTATCGTCTGTGAACTTGATAATGTAAAAACTGAAAAAAAAGTTAAAAGAAGTACGTGGGTAAGAGAGTAGCTCACAAAAAGAAGCTCTGATGGCGCATACGAAAAAACATTGACGGAGTTTCGTAAAATATAGAACTAAAACTTATTGTTTAAAAATTTTATTCGAATGGATGATGCAATGTATAAGGAATTGTTGCAACTAGTGTCACCACATATTAAGAAACAAGACACAAATATGCGGAAGGCATAACGCCTTCCGAGAACGCTTAGCTGTGACACTTTGATTTCTTGCTTCTGGTGATATTTATAAAAGTCTTTCGATCTTTTTTCATATTGTTCCTAACACCACATCACTTTTCGTACCAAGTGTTTCTGATGCAATTTATAAAGCACTGAAAGGTGCATACTTAAAAGTATGAAAACTCTAAATGCATATGTATGTATGCTTTTTTAGTTGCACTATTTTTTTAAATGTTAGTAGGTACGATCCATGCAAGAATAATAGAATAAAGTAGCTTGTAAATTTAACAGGCTGTGGAATTTTCCAAATTGCATTGGGGCGGTTGACGGCAAACATGTGCAAATGGTAGCACCACCAAATGCAGGAAGCACATTCTACAACTACCAAGCCACACATAGTATGTTGGTGTTAGCTGTAATGGGCGCGTGTTGGAAATTGTTCCTTTCAACATGCTTTAAATAACAATGATCTAAATTTGTCACTATCAAAACCTTTGCCAGGTCGCCAAGCTACCGTTTTGGTTGGGGATGATGCTTATCGCATCCAGAAACATTTGCTGAAACCATACCCTGGTAAAATTGTATCTGCAGGGCAGAGAAAATTTATTACATGCTATCTAGAGCACGACGTATTCTTGAAAATGCATTTGGCATTATGGCGAAGCGCTTCCAAATATTTGCATGTCCTTCCAAGCTAAATGTAGGAAAAACAACCCCTACAGCTCTAGCTTGCTGTGCACTGCACAATTTTTTGTTCAAAAAAGGTAAATTATACAACGTCGTTGCAAACTGATCGCTGTGATGATAACGGTGCTTTTATTCCGGGAACGTGGAGAAATTACTTTCCACTGGCTGCTGTGAATCGAAGAGAAAAGGCTCCAAGTTCTTATATAAGTAGTGAAGCAAAGGCTCTTCGTGAAGAAATGGAAAATTGTTTTATGTCTCCAGGAGAATTGCCCTGGTAATATAAATATATATAAATAATGAATTATGTATATAAATTTAAATTTCATATCCAACAATTCACTTTATTTTCTTAAACATTTTTAATTTTCAATGCAATTATGGATGGCTTTAAGTTTGTGAAGACTAAAGACAGTTTTTATAAAAAAATAATTTAAAAAAGAGTGTGATCATCGCAAAAACATAAATGTGTGAAAAGAACAAGTTTCTATATAAATGCTAAGCCATAAAAAATGTTGAGATCAAAATTTCAAACAAATTCTTATTTGTTACACAGGCACGTTTATGTTTTTGCGAGGATTAAAGGTACTTCAAAATCACAAAAACAATAGCAAAACAAACACTTCAATTCTAAAATAAAGAAAGAGTGACGAACATCTATGAATGATTAATTTTCTTCTTCTACCTCCAAAGATGCTTCATTCCGGCTTTAACAAGCTGCAAGTGCAATTTATGGCAGTCTCATTTGGCATTTGTGATGCCAAATACATTCCAATGACATGCCAATTGTCTTCTTGCGCCTCTAAACACTTGACTGCACGCTGCAACACGTCAGTTTTGTCTAGCTTGATTATCTCAGGCAGGGTAAAATTTTGTGACGTACTGCTCTCTTACTGAGTTTTTTCCAAATCTAACGTTAACACTGTATATGAGGTTTTTGACGTCAAATGATGATTATAAAATTGCATTGCAGACTAATGCGGCTAATGTGGCTTGTTGTTTTCGACTCCCTGGCTAGATTTTGCCGTAAGTTTTTTTTACGTTTTGAAATGCCGTTTTAATATTAGACCATTTGGCTTTGAAATCTTCCACCATATTCCCTGTACAAATTGTAGTCTGAGGAAGAATATTCCCATGCGCATGGGTGCAGTTCCACAGCTTGTATTAAATCCTGTATACCACTATAGGTTCAAGATGAAGATACGGGTTGTTTATTTTTCTTTTTTTGGGCAAAGGTGTTTGTGGTTGCTGATCGGGGGGAAAAGCACAAGTTCAGTTTAATCATTAATTTAAGTGCCGTCATCGACTTCCATATTAAAACTGCAATTAAAATACACGTAATTATAGCATATACAACAATTAAAATTATTTTACTTACGAAAATAAATGTTAACTGGAGAAATACACGCAATAACTTAATTTTTTTTAAAAACTAGCTATTGGTGCGAATCGTCTTTTTTAGTTGACGAACGAGAACACAATAAATATAGGGTCATTCTTTACATTTTTATTGACGTATGGTTAGCTTTCCATCGTTCACACGATTGCCACACCGGAGTTGCAATTATTACAATTTTGTTTTCGATTGTCGTATGGGACAATAAAATGTGAAATCACACGATTGGCATATAAAATATACCAATAATTTGTGAAAAATTGGCGTTCGCCCATATTCGCCGAGTAACGGGCCTCTTAAGTTTTAAATATTAATATGGGTTTCATTTAAAAGCTTTTAAAGGGTTCTTTATGTAAAAGGGAATTAAAAACTATTTTCTTAGTTTTTAATTCCCTTGCACCCCAAATTTGCTTTTTATATATAAATATATATACAAGATTCGGCATAACCGAACGTAGCACTCTTCGACTGAATGTTTTTTTATGTTTTTTTATGATTTTTTATGTTTGCGCCCGCAAAACTTTCTGAACCAATCTTTTTAATTTTTGGTAATTTGATAAATTACGCTCACAGATTGGTCCCGTTTATAATCTTAAAAATAAAAGGGTGTCTCCTTACAACATACATATGTTATACGTGTACTATGAACTGAAAAGGGCACTTCTGTAAAATTTAAAATGTTCTCAAAAAATTACTATAGTTTCCAATAAAAAAAAGTTATACAAAAATAAATCTAAAAATTAAAGGGTGTTCCATAATTGATGTAGATTTACTTATATGGGCCTATCTTTTGAACCGTTAGACAAACGCTTGCAAATTAGACAAAATGTCGACTGCTATGGCCGTTACAGTAACAAATATTAATATTATAAATTAAAGAGTGCACCAATAGTTCATTTAATTTGATGTATATGGCCATATTTTTCAACAGTAACTCTGTTGGAGAAAAGAGCAAAACAAAACGTAAACAAAACGAGCTCCGTAAATTTGTGAAAAATAAAATATTTATCGGTTTAGAATTAGCAAAAAACTATAAAAACTTTAGGATAAGCGCAATATCCTTTAAAATAAAGAAAAGAATAAAACAAAACATAAAGTTTCTATTAAAAAAAATACAATTAAAAATTGAGACTCTACAATGGCTGAATGCCATAAATGTAGAAGAACAATTCGTGGCGAAACAGGAATATTATGTGCAGGAGTATGTGGCAAGGTTTTTCACTGTGCTGATAAATGTTCTGGCCTTGACCAATATTCCTTAAAAATTTTAGAAACTAAATCATTTATAAGATTTATGTGTGATGATTGCGTCCAATACATTCAAAATGTAGATTTGGTTTTAAAGGAAATCCAAGATGGTGTAAACAAAAACAAAACAAACTTGGCAGAATATAAAAGTGAATTTCAAGTATCACTTAGGCAAAATGAAAATGAAATTAAACAGCTATTGGAGGCAATTGAAAAAAGATACGAAGAGCGACTTAAGAAAATAGATATTGCACAAAAAATATGTGAAAAAAATGTTAACACGGTTAAAAACTTTACGGCATCGTTAATAATTTTGAAGCAAAAAACAATGATATATATAACACAATAGAAAAAAACAATGTAAAGATGTGTGATGAAATTAAAAAAGTAATAAAAGAAACAAATGATAAACAAAAAAAAATGTCATTCGCTGAAACAGTAAAAAAAACACGGTATTGCCAGGCATTAAAAAACAAGTTCCCCTAATAATAAAACCCAAAGAAAAACAAAACGTAGATAAAACAAAAGAAGACTTAAACAATAAAGTAGATCCAATTGATCTTAAAATAACTAATGTGGAAAACAGAAGAAATGGAGCAATTGTGATTCAAAGTGAGAATGATAATGAGAGAGAAAAAATTAAGAATGTAATAGAAAATAAAATGAGTGAAAAGTATGATATAAGGGCTCCAGCAGAAAATGAGATGTCAATAATAATAACTGATATGTCATTTAAATACACAAATGAGGAACTAATAAAAAAAATAAAGGCACAAAATCAACAATTAAAAGACAATGATTAAAAAATTGTAAAATCTTACGAGTTTAAGCAGAATTTTGCGAGGTATTCGAACAAGTAATGGAGGATATAAGTGAAGCAGATTGTGACATAATAATAGCAGGTGATTTTAACATAGACTGGAGCATGGATGGGACGTATAAAACCAGATTGGAAAGTATTTTAAATGATAACGGAATGAAACAAACAGTAAAAGATTACACCAGAATCACGCAAAATTCAAAGACTATAATAGACTACGTAATAACAAATAACGCCAACGTAACAGCAAGCGTAAACAATGAAAATAAAATAACAGACCATGAAGCAATAGACATAGAAATTAAATGCATAAATGAAAATCAAAAGAGTGTTATAAAAAAAACAGTTGATATTTTTGAATACAACAAAAATATATTCAATAGAGAACTTAATATAATAGCAGAGTGTAATGACAGCGATAATGTGAATGAAATCGTGAATATAATTGATACATGTCTTGAGAACACAATTAAAAAGTTCACAAACAAGAAAATAATTGATGTCAAGAATGATATTAACAACTGGTTTAGTGATGAAATTAGAATACACAAGAGAGAAAAAATTACAAAATACCTAATTGCAAAATCTGAAAACACGGAATGTGCATGGAATAACTATAAGATAAATCGGAATAAGTACAAAAAAAAGATTGAAAATATGAAAAATAAATATGTTAATGAAAAAATAAATAATGCTAAAGACCAGAAACAAATATGGAAAGAAATAAAAGACTTAGTCCTTAGGAAAAAATCTAATGTGATAAAAAATGTGATATTTAATGATATAGAGTATAAAGATAATTATGAAATCGCTAACCAATTTAATAATTATTTTGTTAAGAGTATTAAATCAATAAGAGATTCAATTGAAAAAGTGCAATATACAATTAAAATGCCTGTGATATATTCTAGATTTAAATTTCAAACTATAACTACGATGGAACTTAAAAGCATTTGTAAGTGTTTAAAGGACAAGCCAGACTTTAATAAAGTATCAGTTAAAATAATCTTGGACAACTGGAACATTATTGGTAAAAAGATGCTACAAGCTATAAATAAATCTCTCCAAACTGGCGTATTTCCTGAAAGTTGGAAATATTCAATGGTAACACCAATAGAAAAAGTGTCAAAAACAATCAAATGTGAAGAATTCAGGCCAGTAAATACCTTGAAAACTTGTGAAAAAATTATAGAGAAAATTGTCAAAGAACAATTAGAAAAATATATGGAACAACATAACTTGATATATAAATACCAATCTGGTTTTCGCAAAAAATACTCATGCGAAACCGCAGTTAACTATGTTATTAATAAATGGAAGTATAGAGATGCTAATAAGAAAATAATGGCAGTTTTTTTGGACCTTAAAAGGGCATTTGGCATCAGAGAAAATGAATTAGAGTGGTTCAAATCTTATTTAAAAAATCGGAAGCAAATAACAAAGGTAAACAGTGTTAAATCCGAAGAAATTGAAAACGAATTTGGTGTTCCGCAGGGTTCAATTTTAGGAGCATTACTTTTCATAATATATATTAATGATATGCCGAATATTATAGATAAATGCGAGGTAGTTTTGTATGCTGATGACACTCTAATATATACTGAAGGAGATACCGAAATACAATGTATGGATAATATTATGCATGATATGAACAGCATAAACAAATGGTTAAAAGAAAATAAACTAAAGTTAAATGAAAGTAAAACTAAATTGATGGAAATAAATATGAACAGTAACATAATGTTAAAAATAAATAATGAAATAATTGAAAAAGTTAGGCAAATCAAATATCTCGGGTTTATAATCGACAAGGACTTAAAATTTGGGCAACACGTGGAATATATATGCAAAAAATTGGATTTTTTAGAAGAATGCGGAACAAAGTATCGATAATTACAGCAGTAAATATTTACAATACTATGATTAAACCACACTTCGAATTTGGATCGACAATTTTATACTCTTGCTGCACAAAAACACAATTGGATAGACTACAGAAACTTCAAAACAAAGCTATGCGTTCCATATTAAAATGCAACAGGTATACGCCTACAAGACTGATGCTTGACACACTTCAATGGTTGAACATACAACAAAGACTAGAGTTTAATACACTTAATTTCGTTAATAAAATGAAGGTTGGAAATGCTCCAGACTATTTAGTTGATCAATTGATGTACGTTCGAGAAGTTCAGCCATATTGTTTGAGAAACGCAGAAAATTTTAGACTACAAAAGGTGACATCAACAGCAATGCAGATATCGCTTTTCTTCAAGGCCTTAAAATTATACAATTTGCTCCCAAATTATGTTAAAATAGAAAGAAATACTAATGTCTTTAAAAGAAATATTGCAATGTTTGTTAGAACTAATGAAAGTAACATAATTCAGTAGAATATCTAAGAAAAGAAACAATTTTGTAAAACAATCATTATATGGAAATTGAAAGTTTTTTAAATAAAACTACTATTTATTAAAAAAAAAAAAAAAAAAAAGTTGTAGACAGACGCTTGAAATTTACAACGAACCTGTATTGCTAATTATAAAAATTGGATTTGGAAGTTAAAGTTTGTCCCAATAGTTGATTTCAAGCGTGTAGTACTTTGATTGTAATTGTACTACATAGTGAAGTTAAGTTTTGTATCAGCTTGGTGTAAACAAAACAAAATTTTTCAAAGCTCATCCTGTCAAATACATGAATGTATTAGGAAATTTTACACATTTTTATACAAACAGAATATGTTAACGTAAGTCAATAATGACGTTGACTTTAAAAGCAAAAGTCTATTTCTTCACAACGAAGAAGCCTATCTGGGTGTTTTTGTTAAACAAAAGATTTTAGCTCAAGGCTCACTGCAAATGAAAAAACTTAATTTATTAAAAATTGTGTGGCATTTTACATTGAGTTATGTAAGCAAATATTAAAAAAAATGATTTTAACGATACGTTTTTAAAAGGGCTATCATATCTTGACCCTTTGAAAATTATAAATAGAAAAATTAATTCTGTGACAGGGTTAATACACAATTTTCTAAATTTAATGAGTTAAAAGGATATTCAAAATTTAGATAATGAATTTAGAGAACTCCGTTTAGTAAAATTCAGTGATCATTTTACAACTCTGGATAATCTTAGTTGTGAGGAATTTTGGTCCAGCTTAAAAAGTCTTCCCATTTCGTCGGCAAATGTCGAACGAATATTCTCAACGGTCAATTTAAACAAAACTAAATATAGAAATGGATTAGAAGGTAGCTTATACGCAAAAGATTACTTAGCAATAAGAAACTATTCCTGCATCCAAGATATTATTAAAAATATGAAACCCTGTATATTTATAGAAAAAGTTTTTCGTAAAATTTTTTTTCTACACTTTTTAACAGTTGAAGACAGACTATTGAAATTTACAAAGCACCTGTATTACATCTCTATTATAACAACAAGTATAAAATTTGGATTTGTGTATATGGCCGAACTTTTGAACCGTTATAGACAGACAGCTGAAACTTACAAGGGACTTGTATTGCTAAGCCCGCTATAACAAGAAGCTTATAATTTGAATTTAATAATTGAAGGGTGTTCGCAAAGTTAAGGTAATTTGACCTCTATACATGTACAAACATCTGAAAATTATACAGAATGTCCACTACTTTGATATAATAAGTATACAAATTATAAATTAAATATCACAATAGTGGATATATGGCCAAACTGTTAAACCGTTATAGGTAGACGGTGGATATTTACAAAGAACCTGATTGATAAATCTACTGCAACAGCAATCAGATAATTTGAATTTGGAAATTAAAGCATGCCCCTATAGTTTCTGTAATTTAATGTTTATTGCCAAACTATTGAACAGTATAAGTTATAGCAACTTTAAATGGAAAACACCCATTGAGTACTTGACAAAGAAACTCCTGAAAACGTCATACTTTCTTTATACCCCATTCAGGCATACGCTTTAATTGCGCAATTAAGGAATTTACCAAATTAAGGTCTTAAGTGAGCTCAATTTACCAGTCAATTAATAAATTGTACAATTAGTACTTCATTGCTTTCCACGAGAAAACTCCACTAGCTATAATAAAATTGTATCTTGTATAAGATTTTCCGGAACCTGTGTCGCCACCCCAATCTGCATCTACCTAACGACTGAACTGTTTTCTTGTCTTAAAACATTTTATCTTTAATCCAAATTTATTTAATTTATTCGTGCTTGATTCCTTCAAATATAAATATTTCATAATATTCTCATGAAATATTTTTATTTAAAACTACAAATATTTCATGAGAATATCATGAAATATTTATATTTGAAGGAATCAAGCACGAATAAAGTAAATTTGAATAGAGAGGATTCCGAATAATAAATTTTTATATTATTGTTGTTATTTTTGGCCACCAAATTTCTATTTATGTATAATCTTATATTTTAAGCTAATCAGGCCTGAATTAATCCATGTAAATAAAAAACAGTTTTTATTACATTTTTCCCCAACGTTTCGTGAATTTTTTGTTCACTTTCTCAAGGGGTCGTACTATGACAGTAGAGTTTACATTAATAAATTAAGGATTTTTGATAAAATTAACAATAAAAAAACAATATTAAACATGAATTAACAAACACAAAATTTTTAATTTAAACTGTTTCTTAAACTAATGCGAGTTTATAACTGGCCTTGTATGATTAGGTACTAAACCATACGTCCTACAGGATAATAAGAATCGAAGTCTTTGTTGTTTTTGTGCCAGTCTTTTTATCTCGTTGCAGTATTCCTTCATAGTTCTGCAGGTCTCACCATCATATTTGAAAATTATGTTTCGGAAAAAATTATTCATGTTCTGTTTATAAAAGTAACAGTGCTAAAAACCAGATTCTAATTAAATAAAGTCGTTTTCTTCGGCAAGCTATCCGATAATTGGTTATTATTGTTGTTATTTTTGGCCACCAAATTTCTATTTATGTATAATCTTATATTTTAAGCTAATCAGGCCTGAATTAGTCCATGTAAATAAAAAACAATTTTTATTACATTTTTCCCCTAATGGAGTAGAAACTGGCCCGCAATCTTCCATTTAGTATGCTCTCATCAAATCGTTTCTGTATTTAGTTTGATTAAGAAATATTTCACCTGTTGGATCTTTCCTGTCTATTTCTAAACTTAAAAAATGTTTTGTAGGGCCCTTGTCAACAAAATCAACTTTATTTGCAATCTGCACTTTTATTTTAGTTAAATCATATATATCAGATGATGCTAAAAGTAATGCACATACATAAACTGCAATTAAATTTATTTTTCCATCTTCAATTTTCTCATATTAACATGGATCACTTTTATATGATCTAAACCCTATTCAAGCAAGATATTTTTTAATGTATGATTCCATTGCCTTCCTGATGGTTTAACACATACAAGGACTTTTTAAATTTTAAGACTCTTTTTAATCTATTTTTGTCTTCGAAGCATTTAGGTTGAGACATTAAAACTTCATCGTTAAGTTCACTATTCAAGTAGGATATCGGTACATCTATTTGGTGTAAATGTAAATTATATTTGGTTGATAATGCTATTACCATTCTAAGGGTTTGATATATAGCTAGTGGCGAAAATACGTCGGTGTAATTTACACCATATGTTTGAGCATAACCTTTTACCACTTACCTGGCCTTAAACCTATCGATATTTCCGTTACTATCCTTTTTAACCGCAAATACCCACTTAGAACCTATAACTTTCTGACCTAGCGGTAAATTTGCTAATTTCCAAGTTTTATTTCTTACTAAAGATGTATACTCCTCCTGTCTGGTACCTTAATATTTTCATTTACCTTATGCAATAACTTAACTATACTATATTGCTTCTTAGGCCAAATGCGCCAAATTCTTGGTATGCCTGGTCCAAATTTTGGCTCGACTTCAATAGCGTCATGCTCTCCTGCCGATGCGAAATCACTTTCATCATCATCACGTCGTATGGTGTATTATTCAAAGCTTTCGTTGGTTATCTGTTGCGTAAATAAGCTCCTGTACTTATTGCTTCTGCCAACAGAAATTTGTTTAAATTTGCTGAGATCAACATAGCTCTTGCCATTTCTACTTATGTTCTGTTGAATCTTTAAGTAGGCCATTTTGCTGTGGATTTTATAGTAGTCAGCTGCCTTACTTTACCATTTCTGAATTCTGTACCGTTATCAGAACGCAACATTTTTATTCTGTTGCCTGTTTGTAGCTCATCCATAGTTTTGAAAGATTTAAATGCTTCAAATGCTTCATCTTTGTTTTTAAACATATACAGACAAACAAAACGGCACTTATCATCAATAAATGTATAAATGTAACGAGCACCTCCAAGCATCGCTGTGCTAATAGAGCCGCATATGTTAGTATGTATTAATTCCAACAACTCTTGGCTCTACTCTCAGAATCTGAAAATGGTATAACTGCGCCTTTACCTTTAATACACACTGAACAGCTCAACTCATTACGAAATTTTATGTTTATCCCTCTTACCATATGCTTTGACCATAACGCATATGCCATTTTAGTGCTTCTGTTGACATGTTGGAAAAAAAAAACCAATTTTGTTTTTTCTGTGCATACAATAACAAATTTCCAACCTTTTTGGCAGACAGTATTGCTTTACCGTTTCTTAAAATTGTTGCTGTATGCGCATTAAATATTACAAGGTCTACCGACGCGTCGCGACGCCACTTTGCCGACAGAAATAAAATAACTTCTCTCTCTTAAACGCAGCATAAATGTGAAGCAGCACCACTATTTAAGCAAATTGCTTTAATTTGCAAACACCAAGTGTCATAATTCATCTCGCACGGTTTATCAATATTAAACATTGAAGCACTCATTTTGGTTTGTTTTTTAATCTCACCTTTTTTTTCACTCTTGTAAATAAAAATGCAACTTACGCTATGAACTATTTTATAACAACTGAAACTAACTGCCATCCCTAAATTAGCGCGTAAGACGCAAAGCAATGTAATTCATAGCTTTTGCGCTAGAATGTCATCCCTAAATAACAGTGTCAACTTTGTGTCTTTAACAGTAATATTAAGTAATTTTATTTCATAAAACCCGCTGTATAAAAATAAAAACAGAGATAAAACCGCTTGATTGCTTTAAAAATAACTAAATTGTCACTACTTTTCAGCCATAACAAAACAAAAGAAACCAACAAGCAGCCAACTTCACTTCCTAACACACTGTCAAAATTGGATTTTCCAATTGCTAAGCGTTGACGCCGTGCTATTTAGGGATGCTTCATACATTTTGTATGTACATGAGAAATTTTGAGAGTTATCTTGCGCTTTACGCGCTAATTTAGGGATGGCAGTAAAGGCTGGTTCACCCACAAGTTTCTGAAACATTTTTGGTTCGGAGAAATTTATTGTTAAGAGGGAGTTTACATTATGGGTATTGTATCAGCTACAAAAGTCATGATGCAGAAGTTTGTAGGTAAGAGGTGTAGAGAAGCTTACGGGGTAGCAAAAGTAGCACGAAATGAATATTCATGACTCTTTTCAGTTTTTTCTCTCATTTTTCTCTCATTCCTGTTTCTCTCTTTCGTTTTTTGCAGTTCTATACTTGAGCGGTGTTACCAAAGGGCTGTTTTTTTCTATATTGCTTAAAAATTGTTGAAAAATTTATACATTTAGCTTATGGCAACATTTGAAAAATTGATTGATAAAACATCATAAACTTCTCTCACTTGCTACAAAAGAGTCATAATGTAAACGCTTGATGACTTACGGAGATGCTCCAAAATAGAAAACAATAAAAGAGTCAGCTACAATGCCCTTAATGTAAAACCACTCTTACTGAGAGTTTTCTACAATGTGGTTCACCCATTTCAGAAACTTGGTTCGTAAAAACAGTGCTGCCATATATAATTAAAAATGAAGTAAATATGCATAAATTTCAGAAAACTAATTATATTTGTGTCAAAATAAAGAAATAAATAAAATGAATATTTATAACATAACGTAACAGAATATTCAATGTAATATATAAAATATGAATCCCTGGGTGACAAACAAAAAGATTTCGAGTTAATACTCCTCATATTAATATGTTATTTACTTATTCATATGTTATTTTGCAAAACAAAAATTGTTATTTTCTCGAGAGTCAAATATATAACATTTTTTGAGCGGCCAAGTTTTTTATTTTTGCCGCCAATAATTCGTTATCTTTATAAGTTATTTTCTTTTTTGCTTTTTGTTTACATTTTTTAGTTTACCATACTGAATTTGTAATACAAATTTCAAACAATATATCTCTTGTATAAATTTCACATGGTGTGGCAACCTTTTCTAAAACGGTTCGGACCAAATTTAAAATTAATTTAATTCACACTGAGAGTCGTTCGCACAAAATAATTTCTCTCGCTCTCTGAGAGAAACGTCAAACTACATATAAAAAAATTTTGTGCGAACCAAAAATGTTTCAGAAACTTGTAGGTGAACCAGCCTTAACTGCCATCCCTAAGGGTGGATTCACCCATTTTGTCCGGACAAATTTTTTGTTTAAACATTTTTATATTTAGTTTCTGAGCGAGAAAGCGAGAGAAGTGATTTTGTTCAGACAACTCTCAGCCTGATTTGGTTTTAATTTTTGTCCGGACAAAATTGAACTGAGTTGCTACTGAAAATTATTTTTTTAAAAAAGTTAAATTCTATTGTTTTGTTTGCTTGAATCTAGTTTACGGAAGCAGCTCAAAAATAAAAAAAATTGTCCATGGGGTGTAAAATGTAATTTAAAGTGTTAAATGAAAAATTTACGGCAGACGCTTAGTTTCGGAGTTACGTACCTCAAAATTTTTTACGTATAATATGACACATATAGAATATTTTATGACGGAATCAGACAATATGGGTATCATTGGAAGATAATTAAAAAACTTCAGGTAATAGACATAATTACATATACGAGTATCAAATAAATTATTATTATTATAAGCGGCAATAGTGTATGAAAAAAGATTTAGCAAAGCCGGTGTTAGCCGTACCATAGAGGAGAAAATCCTTGAAAATCCCGGAAAACTTACAATTAATTATTTTTAATTATGTTTAACATCACCTGAACAACCTTTCTTGTGTTTTATTGCCGCTAAGCTTAATTTATTTGACCAAGTTATGTTTATATGAAAAACAGCTTTTTTTGATGTTAACTTATATTGTTTTTCATTTTAGTTAAATACGTATTAAAATAATCTCTCCAATGATACCTATATTGTCTCATTCCGCCATTCGACATGTGCCATGTTGTACATACAAACTTTCGAGGTCCGTAACTCTAAAACTAAGCGTCAGCCACAAATTTTTTACTCTACAGTTTTTGGTTAAGATTCCATTTTACACCACCTAGACAACTTTTTGTTCATTTTGAGCTGCGTTCGTTGACTAGACATGTTCCAAGAAAAATTTTTCGATAAAATTGGGGTCCATGCGATTAAAACTAACAAAGGATTTCACATCATTTATATTTTACAAGTAAAATAGCTTTTTGTATTTCAACAGCCATTAATAGATGCAATTTTCTTTTGTTATCCATTTTTTAATAACCAAAATAATAAAAAACACGTTGTTAAATTAATATGACTTGTTTACTTATGTATTCATATGGGAGCTTTTTTTTGTTTCAACAAAAATTTTGTCCGTACAAAATGCGAGAATCCATCTTAAATTAGCGCGTAAAGAGCAAGATATCTGTCAAAATTTCACATGTACATTTAAAATGTATGAAGCATCCTTAAGTAGCACGTCGTCAACGCTTAGCAATTGGAAAATCCAATTTTGACAGTGCGTTAGAAAGTGAAGTTGGCTGCTTGTTGGCTTTTTTGTTTTGTTATGGTTGAAGAGTAATGGCAATTTAGTTGTTTTCAAGGCAATCTATCGGTTTTATCTCTTCTTTATTCTTATACAGTGGGTTTACAAAAGTAAAATGAGTTAACATTACTGTAAAAGACATAAAGCTGACGCTCTTATTTAGGTATGTCATTGCAGCGTAAAATCCCGACGTAAGGAGGCGTTGCGCCTTACGCGCTAATTTAAGGGTGGCAGTAAGATAAAAATATGAACATAGTACTTAAATTTATTTTGCTTCTTTTTAAACTTATATATATTATGAAATCTGTGATGCTAATTAACTAATATATATATATATATATATATATATATATATATATATATATATATATATATATACATTTACAACAGTTTACAAAATCTTTATTTGCACTGTATATCTAATCATTCACAGCTTTTTTTTTTTAATGATTTTAACATCTTCATCAATATCATTTATCAACGAATTTTGCAACAACTTTATGTCAGTTTTAATTATATTCAATCAGGAATCATACTCCTCTTTAAGTTGTTCCATTTTATTATCGTTGGAAATATATTGTTCAATTTTATTTATTCTTTCTTCGAACTTGTTTATAAACTTCCTGTTCGAAAATTTAAATTTTTCGCTTACATGATATCAGGTTTTGTCCACGCAACGTCGTGAATTTATATTTAAAAGTGCACTCTGGTTATAATATAAGCAAGCCAGATCCTTCAAGTGTGAATTGTGTGATTTCCGTTTTGCATAGTGCTGTTGCCTGAGACGGACTTGAAACTGAATATATCCATTTGTTTTGATCATGAAGGGAAATCCAGACTTCTTTATCTTTCATTTGCTGTACTGGGCAGTCTGATTGGGTGTTGTTGTGAAATAAATTAAGTTTGCAGGCACATGTTGATGAGCCATCCTGATGCCTTATTTGGCCTTTAGGGCACAGATACCTATCTTCTGTTATGAGTGAACATAATCTGAGATCAGATTTGCTAATGGTAAAGTATGGGTTGAGAGCAGTGTTGATGATCAAAAGATGTGCACATGGTCGTATTCTACTAATGTGTCATTGATCCACGTTGGCACTGGAATAATGTTAAATATTTCATACCGTTCACGTTGAACTAGAGGTAATGTAATACTGAAAACTACTATATTGTCAGTGAGCCCTCCTTTAACCTTCATGAGCTTGTATAGCTGTAACGTATTTTCCTGGCTTACAGGAGTTCCAGTGATTCGGTGAGATGCATTTTGATTTTCCTTACTTCTTGCTGTAATTGATGAGGAGTCAAGAGTTGTGGGCTTCTTAGACCATGGTGAGTGTTTGTTAAAATATCAGGTATTGATAATTGTGTCTGTTGAAGCTTCGCTGCTGTAATTGTTAGTTGTATGCACAACGACAGAAAAATATAGAAATTTTTTCTCGCTGCCGTTCGTCGTTTATCACATATTGCGTACTTGTACAATTTGGAAATCAATTTGATCGAATTTTATCTTTATTGATTCTTGATCTAATCTTATTGTGTTATATTGAAGCGTCAATGATTCAGGTTTGATTTTTTAAGAGGACGAGAAAATATTCTTCGTTTTCCTTCACTTGGGAAATTGTACCAGCCATGTCTTTGGCGTACTCGGAGTCCAATACACCAAAAAGTGAATGGGCGATATTTCTAACTAGATCTATTGCTGCTCTCTTTTTAATCCGCCCAGACAACAGAGTGCTGTCTAATTTCAATTCAGCTTCTGTGTGTTCAAAATGCTTGACCAGGCTTGTGCATGTAGTTTTGTCCTGCATTTGCTTTCATAGATCGTTTAAGGTTTGTGTTCCTTGCGAAAAAATTGCGTCTTCAGTCCAAAATTCTTTTAAGTCGTAGTAAACCAATAATTGCCATTCTGTAGTTGAAATTTTGGCGGATCCAAATGCATGCCCAGACGATTTTCCAACCTTTTATTATGTATTTGAGCCCCTAATGCTAGTGGCATTAATATGATCGCCATCGTAATAGTGAATATGTTTTGGCTCATCGATATTTTTCGCCGTTTTTTATCACCTTTTTTACCCGTAATGCTAGTGGCATTAATATGATCGCCATCATAATAGTGAATATGTTTTGGCTCATCGATATTTTTCTCCGTTTTTTATCACTTCAGGTTTTTCGTTCTGATGAATGCTTGTGGCAATCAAGTCATCTTGTTGAGGGATTTTATCATCTTCAGAATTATTAATTGGTAATAGTGCCAGCCTAGAAATTGGTCTTCTGTAAAGTTCTTTTGATGTCTTGAGATCAACTACTCAAATGAAGCCATCATCTTCATCTCTTATGTGTTTTTAAAATTCTAGCCACTGTAAAGGAATTGTGTTGTCCTCCTTTATTATTACCATGTCTCCCGATTTAATGTTATCCTGTTGTTTGTTCCATTTGTGTCTGTGTTGGAGTTCTGATAGATAATCTTTTGACCAACGCCTCCAAAATTCTGATTTTAAGTGTGTAACTAACTTCCATCTGGTGAGAAGATTCTTTCGGTTTTCGGTGGCTTCTACGTCAATTTGGGAGTTGAGTGGTGCTCCTATAAGAAAATTGCCAGGGGTTAATGCCGCCAAATCGTTCGGATTATCTGACATCGGACTTATCGGTTGGTAATTAAGAATTCCGATTTCACTGGCGCGTCCTATAAGCCTCCGAAATAAGAGGCCCTTGGTGGTATAAAATGAAACATGATGCCTCGAACTGTACATTCTTTATCTATTTTTTCGCTATCTGAATCTCCGTATACTGCTTCTGACAACTCTGCCAGTTGATTTTTGGCCCCAACAAAGTTGGTAGTAGCATCGTCACAGTATAAGTTTTTGCTATGGCCTCTTCGGCTTATGAATCTTTTTAATGCTCCTATAAACGCATCTGTTGTTAAACTGCAAACTACTTCTAGATGCACTGCTTTGGTAGCAAAACAGCAGAATACTGCGATGTAGGCCTTCTGAGGTCTCTTTCCTCTGATCTTATAGTGGACCCAAAACGGACCACAAAAATCAACTGTAGAGTTAATAAGGGTCGAGCTGGAACGATTCTTGTAGATGGAAGATTTCCCATAATTTGAGTAAAAAGTTTTGGTTTAGCTCTAGCGCATTTTATGCAATGCTGGATGATTGATCGGGCCATTGACTTTCCCTTGATTGGCCAGTATTTTTGTTTTGTGTGTGATAAAAGTGCATGCGGACCACAATAAACCATCTGCATCAGAAATTTGGATATCGGGTCATTATAAGGGATAAGCATTGGATGTTTAGCGTCATATGAAAGCTCTGATGCTTCTAACCTTCCTCCTACTCTGATGATGCCGTTGGAGTCCACAAATGGCGTAAGGTTATTATGTGGGCTAGTTTTGCTTACTTGCTTGTACCTTATTAGGTCTTTTAGTTCTTCGTCAAAATCGGAGTGTTGCATTGCCCGTACAATCAAAGTAAGAGCTTGTTCTAGTTCTGGAATTGATAATGATAGCTTGGATTGTTGATTGCCCCGTCTTGTATTGTTGATGAATCTCACAATATAGCCAACTACTCGTTGTAAAGTTCTAAATGAGCCATTATGTTTTATAATTGTAGATCACACTATTTGTAGAATCACTCATGATGCTGCTGCTATCTTTTTTCGCTCTATATCAAAAATCTGATCCATGATATTTGTTTTGGAGACTTCTTTTAGCCATATCTCTTGTTGTCCATGTAGAAATATGGGTCCGTAGAACCACAAGATGTTTAATGCTCGTGCATTAACAACGTTTATATTGCTCCCATCGAGAATAAAACCAAATTTTTAAAAAAAAAATTTAGTTTTCAACTCGTTACTATGCTTTTTAAAGTAATGGCAAAATTTATCAATAGTCATTATTATTATCACTGCAACTACTCAATTATGTTTGATTCTTTTAGTTCCTCAGTTATTGAGATTATCTCGTTAGAGTAGTTTCTGTTACCAGCCATCAACAGCTTTAACCGGTCCACTATTTCATTAGGATCATCCCAGTGTATGTAGTTTGGTATATTAGGGTTTACTTTCATTAAACCTTCACCAATGTGAGAAGTAGCATATAGATTATTAATTATTTCCTTATATTTGTAACATCTTTTTCCTTTTAGTTGATTATAAGGATCTGCTCGCATTTGTATCAAGCAAAATTTATTTATATATATATATATATATATATATATATATATATATATATCTAATTCTGATGAGTTATAGTGCTCTGGCTTTTTATGAAAGAGTAACGAGTATAGACCAGAGTTAACGCCCAGGATTTATTTCCTACCATCATTTTTTAATTTCTTAACTTCAGATCCGAGTTTTTTAATTTTTGTAAGGTACAAATATTGTATCAAGTTTTTTGTTTCCATAAAATTCTGTTAAATCAAATTATCAGATTGTAAATAAAAGGATTCATTATCTAAAACAAAATCTTCTTCTTTAGCCCCACTTGGTTTTGGGGACGAATCCAAACATTCATTTTTCTTCGGGGTGCTACCATCTTTGTTCTTAGTTATATTATCATGTTTAAACTTAGTTTTTAGACTTGTAACTTCTGTTGGGTTAAATGTCCTTTCGCTAGATAACTAGACTAGTTTTTAAAAGGTTCTGTTAGAGGTTTAAATGTATTTTCTAACTTTGGCAATGTCACTATGTGAGCCAAGAGACAAAAGTAGAGCAATAGAGAGCGGATGTATTAACCAGACTACGTAATTGACTATTATTATATTTGGACACAGTTGGAAATTCCAGAAGAGCGGTAATATTTTCAATAGAGATCAACGAATTATTACCATAACAAGATTTCAGTCTTTCCAGAGCCTTCGGATAATTTTCGCGTGTAATCTGGAATGATTTTACCGTTTCAAATGCTTGACCATGCAGGCAGTTCAGCAAATGGTTTAATTTTTCAATATATTCAGACCAAATTCACGATTGATAATTTGGTTGAAAGAAGTTATAATCACTAAACTTACCACTAATGTGGGTAACTTTAACTGAGGTAATTTATGATTGCTTACAGCGAAACAGATTGTAGATTCCGCTATCGTTGTATTATGAGCATCCTCATCTAACTTCGATTGTATTTTTACTTTTGCTACAATGTACAAGTCTGCAATTTCGGACCTACATTTGTGACTTGGATCACACATCTCAATCTTCGTTTGAAACGTTAATATCTGTTAAAAATAAGACTACAAAATTTGCATGCGGCACTTTAGTTGAGCTAACGACAGTGTCTTACCATCATCCCTTCCGTTGGCTTCGATTTGGTTTTTTATGCGAGTAATACTTTTCTTATTATTAGCGCGTTGTTGCTTTACTTCTTCCAACGTCATTTTATTTATTTTGAGAATACAGTTTTTTCACAAAAAAGAAGTCAGCAAAAATATTCAACCACTGTTTTATTGATCGCAACACTATTTTGTACAGCACTGTAAATGACGCCTAAATTATGCCCGCCTAAATTTTTATGTATTGTCTTTATATATTTGCTTTATATACTGGAGCAGCGCGAGAGACAGAAATTTATATTCAGAATGTTATGCAATGGAACCGAGTAAGAGCACGAAAAAATTTTATTTGTAATTTATTATTTGTAATTATGTATGTATATACCTTATTTCATATTAACGATAATGAACAAGTAACATTTTATATATAACAAACGTTTATTAAGTATTAAAAGCACATATAATATTCAATTGTAATTTATCACAACAACGTTGCAAAATGTTTTAAATATTTAGCAATTTTCTGAACTCCACATTACCAAACGACCGTTCACATAAATGTGTGTACATATGTATGTACTTCGACGAAAATGTTATTGATATATTTACTGGTGACGAAACGAAAATTAATCGAGAATCTTTTATATCTCGTGCCCCACGTTTGGCGCCAAAATGTACGATGAAGAGCGTTTTCTCCACCGGCAGCGTTACAGGGCGATTTGATTCTTAAAATTGTTATCTATAGGCTGCTGAATTTAATCGTGAGCTCAAAAAAAAAAACGACCGTTGTAATAACTTTGATACAGTTCGACTGAGTTCTTTATTTAAAAATTCAAAAGCTTAACGAAATACAAAAATGTGATTTAAGGGCCACCGCTGTTGCTGTTGTTGTTTTGGTTCTCACTTCCAATGTACCAATTAAACTTATTATTATTTGTATTTAAATTCCAAAAACAATACTATTATGTATGCATATCAGTCTACAATTTAAGTAAATGCATTCTTTTTAACAACAATAAAACATACAACTTGAAGAATTTAAGTAAGAAGCAAATATAAAAAATTAACAGTTGATAACCCAAAAATTATTGCAGTAGTTTGCTTATACAAGCATCAAATTACTCTGGTAACAATGGGTAAAAAAAATATACATATTTAATTTAAATAATAAAAATATGAAAAAAAACATTAAATATTTATGTAGAAAGGCGACATAACAAATGACTTACACATCAAAATACTAAAATAAATTTGAAAAAAATCATAACATAAAAAATTAACAAAAGAAAAACTTACATAAATAAAAATTAATATTTCAGTATGAAAATTTATTAATATTCTTGCCAAAATACATAGGATATAAAACAAGGCTTTTAAATCCAAATGATCTGATTTTTTTTGCTTCTACAATTAGATGCGAAAAGGAGTCTAGTGGAAAAGTGATGCGGTTGTTGTGTATAAATTATTTTATGTAAAAAAAATCAAAACTTTTAGATTAAGTAAACATGTATAGATAATGTTTATAGTAATATCCCCGATAATCTTTCGATAAATAAATGTAATAACTTGTTTGCTAAAAAGTAATGTACAAATTCCTAGTATGTTGAAAATTTACTAAAAATGTAATTATGCACGTGCAAAAGAAAGTTTAACTAACTATTTAAAAACTTTTCAAAAAACTGGTAGCCCGTGTGTTGATACTTCGCAAATTATATCACATATTTTAAATGCAACTGTAAATTCTACTGTGGAGAAATCTGACAAAAAAATTATAAAAATAGAGTTAATACCTTGGCTTAATCAAAATTTACAAGCTCTTATATTATATAAGAATAATCTTTTAAAACAAAGAAAAAAACGTGATGTTGAAAGTAGATTAAAGAAAATTAGTGCCGTGATAAAAAAGCTTGCAAGCAATCTATGAACAAATTTTATTACAGCTATTAAACCAAATACAACAACAGCCGAAATAATGTTAGATCTTTTTAAATGAAAATCTTAGTAGAAGGTTAAATAATCAAATAAAAGTAAGAGACTCTGACGGAGAGTTTATTTTAGACAAGCGCCTTAAGAGTGATCTGTTTAACCAATACTTTCTTCAAAGCAAATATAATGATGAATAAACCAAAATACTATGGTGTTAATGGAGGAGATTTGTTGTTGCTAAAGGGCTATTGAGAAAATAGGAAGCAGTATATTGAGAATGGAGTTCCCAAAGGAATGAGAATGGAGTTCCCATATGCAGAAACTAAAATCCAAATTATTATCTGCAGTCGGTATGCTATATAAGTTTAAAAATAAATTCAACACGAAACTGGTTTTGTATCATATATGTATATATATGGTCATAAAAACCAATGAATTGAAATCTCTAACAAGAGTTCAAAATAGAGCATTTAAAACTGTTTTCAATTTGCCTCTGATGTTTTCAACAATTCCTTTGTATAAGAACATAGTTCTAACCACAAAGAGTTCAAAATAGAGCATTTAAAACTGTTTTCAATTTGCCTCTGATGTTTTCAACAATTCCTTTGTATAAGAACATAGCTCTAACCAATCTTCCTGTTCACGGCTTACAATATTACATTATTCAAAATTAATAAGAAGAATGATTTTCAATTTAATTACTTTTTTATTTAGCTTTACTTTTGTGTCTAGGCCTCTTCTGTTGCTTACTTATTTTTCAATACCCTTTCTTTCTGAGAGACTCAAAACTATATGCTAGATCTCACCCACTAACTAGCGTTGTCAGATCTCCACAAACATCATCATAGAATTACTTTTTTAAGAAATCAAACAGCTTTCAACACAAGAAATAATACTACTTTGATCGATTGGAAACAGCAAAAGAACGAGTAGAACACATTGGTAGTTAAGAGTTTAATAAACTTCCTGAAAACATTAAAAAAATGTCAGAATTTATATTTTCACAAAAAAAAAACAAGTTAAAGAGTATCTTTTACAAAATTTAGAAATGGTTCTATTGTGATTATTAGTTGATCTCAGTTTTAACTCAAAGTTTTTATAATTTAATTTTTATTAAATTATTATTTAAACTGTGAATATTATAAATGAATAGAAATTATTTTGGCCTAAGTTCATTTATCTTTAATTTCTTAAAATCTTTTTTAGAAAGAAAATTTATTTTACAAGTGTATGTGGACGTTTTCCAAAGAAAACAAGAAAAATTAGACGCTAGCAGAATGAAGCGCTGCACTTTCTGGACCGCTACGACCTTCACCATATTCTTCGCATCTACCTACCTTAGTTGTGTAATTTATAAACATCATCTATTTAACCAACTAAATAAATAAGAATACGAGATATATTAATATTAATTTGGTTAGACGAAATTTACACACAAACCAACGCATTTCTTTTCTGTTCTCTCTGTATTTCGTCTTGTACATTTGTTTTTGCTTTGTTTCAATCATTGCAAATTTTGTTTTTAGTCATTCGTACTTGTTTACTCACAACATTATGGATGCTGTTCCAGTATAATTTTGATTGTTATGAAGTAAGCATGAATGCTCGCTGTACCTTGCGTGCTTATAATTTAATTTTTATTAAATTGTTATTTGAACTGTAAATATTATAAATGAATGGAAATTATTTTGGCTTAAGTTCATTTATTTTTAATTTCTAAAAACCAATTTTAGAAAGAAAATTTATTTTACAAGTATGCGGACGTTTTCCAAAGAAAACAAGAAAAAGTTTTTATTTTAAAAATTGTAAATTTTTTAAATTATTATTACTATAAAATTTGTTATTTTAATACTTAATGTTAAATAATTTTTTGCCAACTCTCCTCAACAATGTCTACAAAACGCTGAGGCACTACATATTGTAATGCAATTATAATGAATAAAGAATTGAATTATAAAAAAAAGTTCAGAAGGGTAATCCGATATAACTTTGACGAGAACATTGATACCCTAGAGCGTCGCCCTAGGCCATACACATACCGGGTAATGTTATTAAAAGCAACATTTTACCCTTTGATGCGTCGAGTACATTATACTATAGTACGACGATTTTATGAACCTAGGCCTGAGCACGGATTCTGTTTTTGCTATTGGTACGATTCTTACTGTTTCCCAGTTAGAAGGAAATTGAATTGAAATCAGTATTCTATTTAAAATAGCCGTAATTAAAGGAAGTAGTTTTGGCAACAGAACTTTCAAAAAATTTGGATTACTGAGTTAGGTTTCATTGTCAACAAGCTTTCAAGTATATCACACTGATCAATAGTAGAGAACGAAAAAACCGATTCCATGTTATTGGTTTGACGATTACAGTAGTAACTTTGGCGAGAATCTACATTCGGAATATTTAGAAAATTTTTATTTATAACATTTGCATTAGTTAGAAATTTCCCCGGGCTAGTATTTTTGCCGACTTCTATTTCACGTATGGTTTTCCATGCCTTCCTGGTGGAGAGAGCATGAAAAAATTGTTCAGCATAAAGTTTCGATTTCCTTGTTTTCAATTAGTCTATTAACTTTACGTTTATCAATGCTAAAGTCATCATGTTTAGTTGTTTTAAATTTTTTCCACCTGCGATACGCAAACAATCAATGTCTAATGGATTCTTTTATCTTATCTCAGAATCAAGTGATCCTTTTTGTTTTTGGAGGAACCGTTAAATTAAAAACAGTATTTATATTCCTTTCGACGAAAGTGGGTACGTCATCTTCCGAATTTAAATAAAACATGCTACTCCTGTTAATATTGGCGAACTCTAGCTAAAGTAAATTCACATCCATATTTTTAAAATCATGAAAAGTAATCGTTTGAAATGGTGTTTCTAATTTGAATTTCTATATCATGAAAATCAAGTCATGTTTTGAGAAACAAAATGCAGACAGCTAATCATACAGCAAGATATTCGATTCATTAGCAACAAAAAATATATCCAGCAGTGTATTATTTGTAGCAGTAAAATGTGTTGGAGTTGGGTGTTATTAAGCCAGGTGAAGAAAATTCTTCTAAAAGACAGCATTCAACGTGGAGATTAGAACTAAAATCTTCTGCGATTATAATATCGTCTATCATAGGCCTGTCAACACTTCTCACTAGCAGTTTCTTACCATCATTGTTGACTTCTATAAAAAGGTACTCAACAAGGTTTACTGTTAGAATATTATCAACTTCTTCAAAGAAACAGTTTCCTTTTGAAGTACATTTGATTTACATAAATTGCAAAATCACCATAAACATCTTCCCTATAAACTCTACGAAGGTTATATTCATTCAATGAAACATATATGTAAATCAGCCATGCTGGAATTAAACCACGTTTCGGATACGCAGATAAGATCTATAAATGAATTTTCGAATATAAGTCTAAATTCGTCAATCTTTGAACATTGATGTTACATATAATAATATATCGTTTTGGTTAACCAAGACTTTTAACATATTTGCGATACTTTCTCTAGAACGCAAACTATAGCTATCGATCATTATTTAGTTCTTTTTAACGTTGAACTTCAATTGCACAATAAATTTTATATATGAGAGCCAGTAAATAAAATAGCAACTTTAATTTTAAGAAAAGTTAAATATAGCTTTTCTATTTCTTCCATAAACTTCTTGTTTGGCTTAAAAAGGCCACCCTCAGATAAAACTTTCACGTATGTATAATTTTGATTTCTTTCGTCAAAGTTTTGAAAACCTAAGTCCTTCAACTGCATTTTTTAAATAATTATAATGAGTTTATTTATTAGTCAACAAAAAAAGGAATTGTTTCAGTATTTGCTAAGCTCTGCAGCCGTTTTTCTTCAGCACCCAACAGTGCCGATTTACAAAATGAGAAGAGAAAGAAAGACCTTTTTTTCTTTAAGCTGTTCAATCAATTCTGTCTTTATATTTTTAAATTTCCAACTTATATACTAATTTATTCTATAGTCAGCATTAATTTGGCACAATAACCAATCTATAGTGAATTCGCTGTTCCCACGGGAATTGACAAATTCTTTATTTCTTTATTTTTTTAGTTACCATAATTTGTTGGCGTGTGAAAACAATTATTTAGAGAATATTCAAAAATCATATTACATTACAAAAATCATATACATTATTCCTATGGCAACAGTTCACCACAAAATGTTTAATGTTCATTTATGCTGACCAAGCACAAATACCATTCATAATTTTACTTCACTAAATTCTTAAAAATACTTATTGTAAACAAATATGGATTGAATTTCAAGTTCAATTAACTTATATTAAATAATATTCTTACAGTGCCTTTACTAAGTATAGATGCACTACACCCTTACCCTTTTAGATTTGGGTATTATTAAAAATGAAACAGAAAAAAAAATTATAACTAAGGCTTATTTTAAGCGTTATGTACACATATTTTTTTTTTTTTACTTCTAAATTGTGTTTGGTATTTATATTGTTACATTGAAATTCTTATCTTTATGTTTCTTATCTATATTGTTTTTACCAATTTAAATATTTTTTTAGCAAATTTTTATGTGCTAGTTTTGTTTTAGTTTTATTAATTTCTAAAAGTACATTTAAATCTTCTAAATCTAATACTTTGTATGGGCCTTTGTATGGATCTTCATACTTTTTTCTATTTAAAACTTTAACTAAGACTATATCTCCTATTCTAAGATCTATTTTATTCTGCTTCCTTTCAGATTCTATACTTCTTTTTCTTTTTACTTCGAGGATTATTTCTCTTGCTCTTTGTAATGAGTGATGAAGTCTAATCTTTAGTTCATTTAAGTAGTTGTCAATATTATAAATCTTTCTGGAATCAACTAAAATGTCGTTTGGGAGTCTAGGAAGTCTACCAAAAATTAGTTCGAATGGTGAATAGTCTGTATCGACACTTGGTGTCGTATTGAAAGCAAAAGTATAATATGGTATCCATTCATGCCAATTATTGTCATTCACGAAATTTAGAAAATATTCATTCAGAACGCGATGATTTCGTTCTACCGTGCCCAAAGTTTCATGATGGTAAGGTGTTGAAAAATTTTGTTTTATTTTTAATAATACACAAATCTCTTTCATTAATTCATTGGTAAATTCGGTTCCCTTATCTGTTTTGAGAATGTTAAATAAACCGTACTTTAAGACTATATGTTCTATTAAAGCTTTTGCGACAGTTCTGGCATCTTTTGACTCAAGCGGACAAGCAACAACATATTTGGTCAGTTCACACTGCATAGTAAGTATGTATCTAAATTGTCCAGACGGTCTTAATGGTCCAACTGTGTCCATTACAATAGTATCAAAACCGTGTGATGGTGTATCTGTTATGGCAAAGGGTTCTTTTGTATTCCTTATTTGTTTATGCCTTTGGCATGAATCACATGTTGTTATGTATTTCTTAACCATTTTGTTCATATTTTTCCATATATATTTTTGTTTTAATTTGGTAAGTGTTTTCCTTATTCCAAAGTGTCCTCCATGTGGTGAGTCATGAAATTCCTGTATCAATCTATATTGTGTTATATTATCTTTTATTTCTCTTGGCATTCTGTATATAATTATTTCTATATCGTTCTTCTTTATATTGTTATACGTTTCTTTCAATTCTTCGGCCGTTATATACTTAAATATTTCATCATTATCATATAGTACGTACTTTTTGAATTTCAATTTCTTTAATCTCAATAAAAGTTTCTCCAAAAATGTTCCTGAAAACATAGGATTTTCGCTTTTATTGCATATTATTCGCGTTATTTTATCATTTTTCTTTTTCAATTCTTTTCTTAATTCTTGCTGCAGCTTATTATCATATATAAATTCAATCTTTTGGGTACCCTTAATATAATTTATTGACGTACATTCCCACATCAGGAGGTGATCAGTCTCTTTTTGAGATATGCAGTCTTTTATAATATTTTCTTTTCTATGAACGTTCTTTCTATTATTATCTTCATTACATATATTTTTCTTTTCATCACTACTTTTATTTATCATACTTCGTGTTATTACCAAGGTTTTCCTTTCTTTTTCATCAATAAAGATTGGAATCATGTCTCTTAATATTTGTGAATTTATGTTTATGCGTGATAGAGCGTCTGCGTTCGTATTATTTTTTCCTTTTTTGTATTTTATATGAAAGTCATAATCAGATAGTTCTAGTCTAATTCTGGTTAATTTTGAAGACGGGTTTTTATGAGTAAATAAAGCAATAAGTGGTCTATGGTCTGTGACCACGGTAAATTTTCTACCATATAGATATGGTCTAAAAAATTGTATTCCCCAATGAATACCTAATAATTCTTTCTCAATTACTGATTTGTTTTTTTCATGTTTGTTTAGTGTTCTGCTTGCGTAAGATATGGGTAGGTCTTTACCGATTTCACCCTGTGATAGGACTGCTCCCAGAGCTACATTTGAAGCGCCTGTGGTTAGAATGAATTGTTCGTCAAAGTTCGGATATTGTAGTATAGGCGGGTTTTTTAATTTGTCTCTTAGAGTCTCAAATGCTATTTGGCAATCTTCCGTCCAATTGAAAGTTACTTTTTTTTTAATAAATTATTTAAGCAAGTTGCTATTTTGGCGAAGTTTGGAATGAATCTTCTGTAATAATTGCAGAAGGCTATAAACCGTCTAACGTCGTCTGCGTTTTTTGGAACAGGATATTGTTCAATTATTTTGTATTTCGTCGGGTCGGTTTTTATACCATTCTTTGTAATTAAATGTCCCAAATACAAAACTTCTGGTTTAAGGAAACAACATTTCGCTGGATTCAGTTTCAAATTGTATTGTTTTAGTCTTTTCAACACTCTAATAAGGTTATCATTGTGGTGCTTCAAACTGCATCCAAAAATAATGACGTCATCAACGTATAAAAATGCTTCCGACTCTAAACCAGCTAATGCTATTGTCAACATTCTTTGGAAACTGTTAGATGATATTTTTAAACCAAATGGTAATCTTGTATATTGAAAGTGACCGTTTGGTGTTGAAAATGCTGTTAGTGGTCTTGATTTTGGTTCAAGTTCTATTTGGTGAAACGAGCTTGTCATGTCTAAAGTGGAAAAATATTTAGCTCTACCTAATCTGTCCAATACATCTTCAAGTCTGGTCAAAGGAAATTTGTCATTTACTGTCTTATCGTTTAAACGTCTGAAATCTACAACCAAACGCCATTTTTTTGTGTCGTTTTGACCCTTTTTTGGTACCAATAATAATGGAGAATTATATGGACTAATAGACGGTTCTGCTACGTCTTTGTCTAACAACTCTTGAACTTGTTCATTTATTTCGTCTAATTGTGTTTGTGGCAGTCTATAATTTTTAATGTAAGTGGGTGTATTATCATTTAATTCAATACTTTGTTTATAAAAATTGTTTACCGTTAATGGTTCACCTTTAAGATGAAATACTTCTTGATATTGTCGTAGAATATCACATATGACTTTTTTATTTTCTTCTTCAAGGTTCTTGAAATCTAGATCTTCTAGTAATATCTGAAATCTTTGCTCTGAGTGCTTATTGTTATTGTGGATGTTAGTTTTATAAATTGTGTAATTTTTTAATGGTATTTTTGTGACTCCCAACTTCTCTAGGCGTACTGGTTCCTCTAATGTATTCAAGATTTTAACATGGCGTTGGCCATTCTTGGGTATTATAGAGTTTGCTAAAAATATTCCGTTTATTATTTCTTTACTACATATCACACTATCTTCTTTTAAGTCGATGCTTATGGGTACTATCTTCTCTGTTCTCGGGGGTATGGTTATACTATGTATTCTTTTTGTGTTAATCTCTATTGGGATTATTATTTGCTCTCCCTCTATGCAAGTATTTAAAGTTAGTGTCTCATAGTTAATCTGACAATTGTATTTACAGAAAAAATCTATTCCTAAAATTCCATCAGTACTGATAGGAAAGTCTTCTTCTACTAATTGAAATCTGTGTGTTAATACTTGTTCTCCTAGTACTATTTGTAAATCAGTAGTTCCTAACGTTTCTTTGAAGTCATTTGTAATGCCACTCAATCGGCAAATGTTGTCAGTATTCTTGTAATAGTTGTATATTACATTTTCTTTACAGAGTGATATCTCTGAGCCTGTGTCTACTAAAAATGTTAATTGATAGTTGATGTTCTTTACTGATAGGAAAAGAAAATTTGATGTTCCAATATTTAGTGTATATACTCTTAGTCTGCCCTGTTCGGAGATTCGTAATGAGTCTCCAGGGTTTGTACGTTTCCCTGTTGTTGTATAGTATGAACATTGGAGTGGCCTCTTCCTCTTGTGTTATTATTGTTTCTATTACCTCTGTTATTGTTATAGCCGTTGTAGTTATTGTTATAGTGTCTGTTATTTTTGTAGTTTCTGTTATTGTTGCTATGGTTTCCAATGCTACTGTTAGAGTTTCTGTTGCTATTGTTATAATTTCTGTTATTGTTGTTATAGTTTCTGTTATTCCTTATATTGTTGAAGTTCCTATCCATCTGTGGATTGATATAATTTGTATTTCTGTTATTTCTAAAACCTAAATTGTTTCTATTTGTGTTATTGTAATAGTTTCGTCTATTATTATTTATTTGTAATGTTGTAAATGTATCTGATATTTGTAGTGATCTTTCCTGTGTGCTTGCAATATCAAAGGCTTGTGACAAGGTCTTGGGTTGTGCGGCTATTACAGCTGTTCTTATATCTTTATATAAACCTTCTTGAAAAATTTCTAAAGCTAGTTTTTCATTCATAGTCTTAACCGTAGATCGAGCTACCTGATTTGAACTGTCCTCAAGTTCCGAAATTTGTACCAATGTCAAGTCTGCTATCAAAGTGTTAATACGTTCTTTGTAAATAAGTACATTTCCTTTTTGTCTTGTATTTCTTAATTCATAATGTATGCTGCTTGACGTTCTTGTTGATTTGAAATGTTTTGCCAAAGCTGTCTTCAGCTCATCGAAAGTTTCAGGAGTATTTTGTATAATCAAAATGTCCCTGACTTTGTCTACTAATTTTATTGCCAATATATATTTTATTAGGTTCTTTCTTCCTTGCTCATTAAGTTCAGAATGAACCATTTCTATCATTGAAAGGAAAATATGAACATGTTTTGGATTTCCGTCGAAAACTGGTATTGTTTCCGAAGCCTTTTTACAGTCAAAGTTCGACATGATTCTAAGATTTTCAACTTTTTCCTCTATTATCAATTTTTCCTCTTTATGTTCTGTCAATAGCTGAATTGCTGTTTCTCTCAAGTCTCTAAATTGAATAATCTTTTCGTCTCTTAAGGGAATCTCTTAATGTCCTACAAGTTTTCCGAATTTTTCACCTAACTGCTCTATTAGCTTTAGTTTTTCTTGTAGAGTTTCTTTTGTTTATTTTTTTGTTATTGATTTCCTAGCATTCACAATTAATCTTTCTAATTCGTCAAAGATTTGCTCCATTGAAATTTTTTTTTTTTTTTTTTTTTGTTTTATTATTTATGCATTTTGTACCGAATTTCTTACAACCTGTTTTTTTATAAAGTGTTGTAGAAACTTGAATATTACTACTACTACGAAAATTAATAATAGAATTATTATTATTTCCTGGTCTATTGTTATTTTATTTGTATTTGTAGCGTTGGCAATCGCAAGGCCCTCTACTTTTGCATCTGCGATACCCATTTTGATTTGTTCTAATGAATATTATATTCTATCTTCCTCTGTTATCTGAAAAGTATGTAATTCTAGATTCATCACTGTTCAAAACTTTCTTGGGGTTTTTTTTATTTTTCTATACATTTTTATGTAAAATATATATATATATACAAAATCTTTAAAGTGTAATTTTAATGTTACATCAAAATCCTAGAAGAATGTTTTATTTTTTTTTTTTTTTTTATTATTATATTATATTTTATTATGGTTTCTCCAACCGGCCTTCCTGAATTCTATTAGTTGCTGTATCAATCGTTGTTTTTGTCTTCCCTCACTGATGCCTATTATACGCTGCAGGTCCTTGCAGGCTTTCTGAAATTTTAGCTTCTTTCCTCCTTTCTTCTTTTTACTTGTGGCTTGGTTTCTAAAGTTTTGTAGTTGTAGTTTCTGATTCTTCTGTCTCGTCTGATACTGCTCTATTGTAATTGGCTTAGGGCCAGCAGACTTTGGTGTGGGTGTATAGGTGGTTGGTTCTTCAACTGATGTTCCTTCTGGAACGTATTCTTCGTGCAGATATTTTTTCCACTTCTCAAAAATTTCGTCTACCTTTTGTTGAGTCATTTAAAATTGTAGAATTCTTCGTCAAGGAAAAAAATTAAAAAAAAAATTCCTCCAAAAAAAAAACAATTTTATCCCGTTTATTTATAGGATTCTTTTTAGATTGGCAGGATCGCCATATAATGAGTTTATTTATTAGTCAACAAAAAAAAGGAATTGTTTCAGTATTTGCTAAGCTCTGCAGCCGTTTTTCTTCAGCACCCAACAGTGCCGATTTACAAAATGAGAAGAGAAAGAAAGGCCTTTTTTTCTTTAAGCTGTTCAATCAATTCTGTCTTTATATTTTTAAATTTCCAACTTATATACTAATTTATTCTATGGTCAGCATTAATTTGGCACAATAACCAATCTATAGTGAATTCGCTGTTCCCACGGGAATTGACAAATTCTTTATTTCTTTATTTTTTTAGTTACCATAATTTGTTGGCGTGTGAAAACAATTATTTAGAGAATATTCAAAAATCATATTACATTACAAAAATCATATACATTATTCCTATGGCAACAGTTCACCACAAAATGTTTAATGTTCATTTATGCTGACCAAGCACAAATACCATTCATAATTTTACTTCACTAAATTCTTAAAAATACTTATTGTAAACAAATATGGATTGAATTTCAAGTTCAATTAACTTATATTAAATAATATTCTTACAGTGCCTTTACTAAGTATAGATGCACTACATAATACATCCCGAAAAGTTTTCAAGACCAGCATATTCTATTTTATTTATAAGATTTGCTTGCTCCTAAAATTTTATGGTTTCTTGTTGTTCTTTCAGGTAGTTATAAAATGTAAATTTTGCTTAAAAAAACTAAATAATTAATTTACCTCCATGTGTTCTTCTTCATCAGCCGCTATTTTACTAATTATTTCATATATTTCGTGGCTTAAAGTTTCATCTATATTTCAAAACTTGATTAAGTCATCTTGACAATCTATCACTTTTGTATATTTAACTAATTCATTAAGACGTTACTTTGACAAAAATGTAAGTGTAACAAAAATCGGGAAATTACAAATTTATATGGTAGCACAGTTTTGTAATGTCACCGATATTTTATGAAAATTTTTATGTGCTTTGTATAGAATAAAAATAAATTTTTAACTTAAAAAAATAAAACGCTTTAAAAAATAAACAGAAAAATGGTCCCTCTGCACAAAAATGTTCGTCGTTCGTCGACATAAAAAATAAAAATAAACCTATCGCAGAGTTCGTTACGCACGACGAATTCCGTCGACGCTTTGATTTTGCGCATTTACATATACACAAATATATTTTTTTCGACGTACATTCGCAACAAAAAATTTCTAGTTCGTCTCAAATGTGTTTTCAGCCTAATCAATCTATCAAAACCTAGCTAAACTTTTGATAAATATGTATATGAAGTTTTTTATTACTTACTTACAGTTGCCCGTCGTACTACTGTGTGTGTGAAATTCTCCGATGCCCCAATTGAGTCCTTTTTTCGACAGCTCACCTAAAAACACAACAAAATTTACATGTAAAAAATACTTAATATAATTGTTATTCTTTAATAAAGGTAATGAATTAACAGTAAACAATATTAATAATTTGTGTATATGTAATTGTAGCAGCATCTGACACAAAAAGAAATGAAGTCAGTGTTGCCTTATGGTTAGCTGCGTTGGCATGCTGGCATTTAGCACCTGCTAGGGCTCTCCCTCTTGGGCTGTTTCTTGCCAACACAACTTTAGTTTGGCAGCTACAAAAAAAAAAATCATGCCGGCTTATTTGAAAAAGAGGTATTAAACGTCAATTAAAAAAATGTGCCCCGAAGCAAGTTTGTCCACCCCTTTCCTTACACACACACATATACAAAGTAAAACCCTGGCTGATGTTTATGCCAGATTCCCTTCCCCTCGAGGCTAACACAACCTCACCATGGCAAAAACACTTTGTATGCTCCAAACTGACTCTTGCAAACCTTTACCTTTTACGCGTTAATTTTACCTAAACCACCATTTTGAATTTAAAAACCTTAAAAATCTTTTCATACAATAAAACTGTAACGAGGTCATTTCTGTACGTGAAATACGTTTTGAAAATATTTGGTGTTTGTATAGATAATATCGATATGGGATAAAAAACACTTATTTTTGTCTGTCTGTATTCGCATCAAATAAGAACTGCTGGACAGGTTAGGTTGCACAGGCTGCAGGCATGAGAAACCGAGTCACTTGGGTCCTAAATGGTCCCTTTGTGTTGCCTAAAATAGAGATGTGCACAGGGTTTTCAGTTCTCTATATTCCCATTAGATCCGTCTCCAAACACCCCGAAGACCGAATAAACAAGAGTATCCTAGCAACATCACAGACCGATAGATATGCAGAAGTATGCACTCTCAGGCTGCCCAGAAGAGCCGCTCTGTTCCTAAAAAGAGCTGGACAATGGCAGAACCAAAGCTCCACTGTTCCTCCTGTTCTTCATTCTGACTACTGCTGGATAGATTTTAATAACATTTTGTAAGAAGCTCCCTTGCTCCCTTAGCTCAAATATAGAATACTTACTTATAAATATGTTGATATGAATATTCTCGTATTCTTATTTACAAAGATAGTTGGTTAAATAGATGATGTTTATAAAATACACATTTAAGGTAGATAGATGCGAAGAATGCTGATGAAGGTCGTAGCGGTCCACAAAGTGCAGCATTTCATTCTGCTAGCGTCTAAATTTTCTTGTTTTCTTTGGAAAACGTCCGCATACTATTGTAAAAATAAATTTTCTTTCTAAAAAAGATTTTTAGAAATTAAAAATAAAATAAACTTAAGCCAAAATAATTTCTATTCTGTATAACATTCACAGTTCAAACAATTAATAAAAAATAAATTATAAAAATTATATTAACTTTGTGTAATATATAAACATTGTTCTTTTTTGTTCAAAGCAAATTATTACGTATGTTACTTTATAATACTAGAGCGCTCGATTTTGAGACACTGTATAAATGAATTTGTTATTTTTAACTAATGTTTATAATAGTTTAAACTTAATTATTTAAATAAAGAAATAAACAATTTAAAATCAGGATGGAAAAAGTAATGGCCACTTACTAACTTCCTTCCTTACCGACGTAGCGTCAGCATTTATTGAGGGCAACTCAACATTAATTTTAAATTATAAAATTTTGCATTTTGTGAATTACCTTATTTCCGGAGAGGATCTCCAAAATTGTGAATAAACCCTATTATTAAAAAGAAACTAATTTCATTTCTTGTTTTTTATTCCCACAACCCCCTACTTTACCCTAAGTAATTATAAGTTGTGAGCTTTTCATCTTTTAGATAACTGAGGAATTTAGGCGTACCATCGTGGTCTGGAAGAGAGTTCTGGTGTCCACGAAACATCAGCCCAACATCAGTAATTCAATAAAACAAGTACATAATTGGGCTTTTGTACAACCTTAATACCCAGCTTGTCGGCTTTAGGCAGGCAAATAAATCCCAATGTTTTGATGGTGTCGGCTTCTATGCTATCAAAACCTAAGTTTACCTTCAAGTGCCGTTGTGGAATATTATGAAGTAATTGTGATTGGTTTGCACACCATTTCCGTAACGTGAAACCACCTTTTTCATAATTCATACGATTTTTTCTTGTAAATGTACTGCTGTTATTACTATTGCTTGAGCTTTTTGCCGCCCAAGCCGTCATCTACGTAGAAATTTTCTTCAAAAATTGCGAAGCTAGAGGAGAACGTAGTATCCTTTCTGCAGATTATTAGCTGATTTTTTTTAAAGAAAAGTAGCTGGTCAGGCAATAATACCTACTTAGTTATTTCTTAAACCGTGCTACATTCGTTAGGAAAGAGATATATGAGAGATAAAACAGTTGGTGAAAGAAGAAATATAGAGCAGAAAATGATTCATTGATAATTCAACACCGCCCGCCTTATGTTGTTGATTCTGCAGTTGATTATGAAGCAAATAGCCATTTTATTAGTTGTTTTACTTCGCCGGCAAATGTGCTATGAAGAACTGCCGACGAAGGAGGCTGCGTGCTGTAATCTCAATTCTAAATATGTATTTATACCATTATACAGAAAAAACGAACATTAATATTATTATTTTTCTGACTACTGCAGCCTCAGCTGAAATTGACGACCTTCAGAAACGATCAATACCTGTCTTAACATTTTTTTAACGTCAGTAGTAAAAACAATCCTTGGCATTCGAAACCTTAGGAGTATGGAGAATAACTCGCCTTAATAAGCAATGGTGTGGGATGTATTAATTTGGTGAAATTATGGATTCAGTTTCCAATTTCCTCCCATTGAATTATACTTATCTATAAATTCAGTGTATTTGGCCTTCAATTCCGAATTCTTTTAAAGACGTCGTTCTAGAGCGAGGAATCAATTAAGAGGCGACTCACATCTAATTGCGTGTTGCCACGTATCTTGAATTAAAGTCCAAAGTTCATCTTTATTGGATGGATTTGTTCCTCGAAGACACATTTTTACTATTTGCCATAAGTTCTCTATAGGATTAAAGGCTGGGGACTGTGCCGGCCAGCTTAAAACCTTGACGTTATGTTCTTCACACTAGTCTTTTGTCCGCTTCGATGTGTGTGTGTTTGTACATTTCCAATTCGGCATAAGGTACCATAGTTTTATTAAGAATATTTGTATTATAAGCGGCATACATTTTTCCCTCAATCTGAAATAAGGGCTCAATGCCATAATACGAAAAACACCTCCATACCATTATGTTTCCGTCTCCATGTTTAATGGTTTTTGTGGTGTATTGTGGACGGAATTCGGTGTTGGGAGGTCTTTGTACAAAAAATGTGCTTCTGTCTGAATTAAATAAATTAACTTTCGTTTCGTCAGACGATAGAATATTTCTCCATTTGTTTACAGGCAAATCTTCATGATTTTGAGTAAATTCTAATCTTTTCTTTGGATGCTTTTTACTTGGGTATAGGACCTTTCTAATACTTCTAGCCTTTAAATTATTAATACTTTTTAAGAATGGAAGAGGTGACAAAAGGATTTTTTTTGCATGACGCAAATTTTTTCTAGTATAGGTGTAATTTTCGACGGTCTTGGTCTATTTTCTGCTTTGCTTTGATATTTGACGGCGTTTTCTACAATTTTTTAGAGCATCCAATTATTTCGGCAATTTGTCTATAACTTTTTCCTTTATTTTGGATTATTTTATTGTCTCCCGGCTCTCAAAGGTACAACGTTTTCCTCTGTCCATTGTAAATACTGTTATATAAAAATGTTGTGAGATTCCTTTCGAATTGTACTTAAAAAATACTAAGCTTACATTATATACACTTTTAATAAAAAAAAAGAAATTAATTTGTAAATGTTAATTATTTTTCAAAACTGGCTCTATTTTTTGCACACCCGTCTTTGTATCCAAATTTATACTGATAATAAAATTTAGATTAAGACGCTGAAACTATTTTAAACATAACGGGATTACATTTGTAAAGCTGGCTACAGACAACGCAATGTGTTTCTGAAATCTGTTTCATTTCATTACAGATTGAGTCGTATGAATTCGTGTTTCATGTTTCACTTCGGGTTGCAATCCAGGTTTCATTAACATCAAAATGTTTTGACATTTTTTGGTTGCATTGAAACAGATTGCATTGTTTGTAACGCTGTAATATTATTTTTTGTGTTTAGTACATTGACAACAAGCAAGCTGTAAACATCAAAGTAATTAATTAATTTTTTTAAGTACCAATTTTTTGACCACATATTTCTTTTCTTCGGTTGTAATTCTTCTTCTTCCTCTTGGGATAACACTTCACCAATAACAATACTTGCTGCTAATTGAATTACTTCACGATTCATTTTTGCATCCTATCTTCCGCGCGATGTTAATGTTATAATATAAAATAACAGAACTGAGATTGCTTTTATGTTTTCACTGTTGGTTTCAGTATTTGTGTCAAAACATGAAACCTGAATGTGAAACGTGTTGCAGAAAGAAATTGCGTTGTCTGTAAGAGATGTGTAAAATTAATGGAACAACTCTTTTATGCGTACTTTTTTGTATGAGGGGTTTATAAGGGGTAAAAGTATTGGAGATCAGGTGGTTCTATTTTATTACACATCGCTGTATGTAATATTGAAACTTACTGACAGAGAACTGCAGCAGCGATGATCATTGATCTGTTTAAACTTAATAATATGATTGACCGAACAATTTTTTGGTTTTTAATTCAGATTAAACTATGAAAAAAATTGTAAAATTCCTACTATCAATCAATTCTTTTTTCCCCCTTTTCGTCACAAGTTTACCAACGTTGAGCTTTTTTTTCAAGACGAATTAAGCAGTATTTTCAACACATTCGTTGTGGAAATCAAGTGAATTTAATTCGATAATCAAGCAAATAGTTTTAAAATTATCTTAACTCCTGGGGGCTTTTGTCTTAAATGCCACGTTGCGCAATCGTTGGAAAAAAGGTTCTGGTCGAGGTAGATTGGAGACACGCCTTATTACCTTCAAGGCATACAGCCCAATACCTCAGTTCAATAATAATCACCACTATGCACCAAAATTCGACCTGGCGTTCCAAACTTGACTTTTCTCCTCTGGGTAAGCTCTACCCGTTCCTCGTGGTTCTGAATACGAAGAAAATATATGTACCCGTTGCGCAAACTCTTGACCTACTTAAAAACTCACCTTTTTTTTGTGAAGGAATTTCCGAGCAAACAATTTTTCGTTTCTCGTTAAATTTATTAACATTTGGTTTAGTTTAATTTATTAACTAATTTTTAAAGACTTTCCTGCCTGCAAACTTTATATTAATAAATCACTTGTAGCTAAACTGTATTCGTACTTTTGCTGTGCGTGGTTAACACAGAAATGATCTTGTTGAAATGATAAGCGAATTTTAAGCATTGATTGATGAGGGCAGGTACTGGAAAAATACCGGAGAATTACTATATATATAAAAAAACAAAACCGTAATTGTCCGACAGCTTTTGGTGGCGTGACTTTAATAATTATGTACATACGTATTTCCTTGTAGGTATATGCATTTGTTAAGCTATGAACGTAAATTCAATTGTTGGCAACATGCTAACATCTATTTCGGACAACAACCTATTTAAACGAACATCAAAGATGAGTAAGAGTTTTCAAATGTAACGTGTGGTATTGTGTACCTGAATAAGTAATAAAAAATACTTTTCATACATATCCTCAAACACAATTTTACTAACCATTACAGTAACCTGAAAACAAAGTCCTTACCGATGTCATTGATTGATAGAAGCAGAAGGGAAATATGTAAATTTGTGGGCCGTTGAATAATTCTTTAATTCGAACAACTACCACGAGTTTCTTCTGTTTTTTTTTTTTTTTTGAAGAAAATTTTAGAAGATTGGTGAATACTTTAACTTTTTCTGTAGAGTAATAATATCACAATTTTCAACTTTAATACTGGAATGTATGGAATGTTTGGAATAATATGAGTGATACCGGTTAATCGTCAACACATAAGGAGTTTTTAAATGACAATCGCCAAACGTCATGGAAAAAATCGTCAAAATGACGTAAAATCGTCACATCTAACATCCTTGAATAAATCTGCTGTTGAAAGCTTGTAAATAGATTGCATTGAAGTTCATGATAATGAAACAAAAGCTATCTCAATAGCAGATGAGTTTCAAAGCTTCCATAAAACTAAATTTAATATGTCATCAACAGCAGACAACTCATAGTGCGGGAGTTTATGTGCTCTATATGCCAAAAGTGTATTTTAAGAAAATCGATCTTGAAGTTTTAACATAATTTTTCTAAAAAACCATACGATAGAATTTTGAAATTTTTCACTATATATTTCTTTTGAAAAGATGATTCTGACGAAATGTATTTTTAGCGGGATATGCATATCCCGCAATTCTGTTTGCTCCATACGCCATCTTAAAAAAATTTCATTGCAAATACATACAAGTAGAGCTAAACGGCATTAACAATGAAATAAAACACAAATTTTTTGTAAAAAAAACGATATATTCATTTGATAAAACCAAAAATGAAAACTATTCACAAAGTTAATACTCAATACATATATTAAAATTATTATAACAAAGTTAACAAAAGATAATATTTTTTGTCTATTTCAGATATAAAATTGAATAACAACTTTAGATAGGACATTTTATTAATTTGTAACTCTTTCTTTCTTTTTAACATTATCTAACTCTATTTTGAAAATATTTAACATTGCTGGTAATTGCTTTCAGCAACCTTTTTTTTTTTTAATATTTTTGCTAATTGGAAATAGGGCTGCAAGGTTGAGTTTTTATATGCGGTTTCAAATAAGTTATTTTAGATATATTGAATAAGTTTTAATATAAGAAATCGAACAATAGAAAAATTTAATTGGTTGGATATCCTGGAAAAATTCTTAAAATCTAAGAAAAAAAACTTTCAGATTTTTTTACGCCTTTATAGAAAATATATTCAATTAGTGTCGTCTTAAGCTGTGTTTAGAAGGCGTGTACAGTCATATGGAATGTCAAAATTGCTATCTATATGTAATTTGGTCTGTATATCAAAATCTGTGTTTGACATACGGTTTAAAATTATCATATTCAAACTTACATATGTTAAGCACATACGACATAACCTCTAATTGTTGAAGAGAAAACTAAAATGCTTAAAACAGTGACATCAACGGATCATTTTTTTTAAGCAATAACTATTTAGAAAGAACAACGATAAGTACAATACTGTTTTTATTTATTATTATTTATATCAAAATTGGTATACATTAACTTTGCCATAATATAAAATTTCACTTAGGCACTTATAAGAACACGTCACAAGCTCAAAACTCCACGTTCATTTCAGGTACTTGCCGTAATTCTCATGAAGTAATGGTACGAACTTAAAATTAAAAAATGCATCGTTTTAATACAATATTTCTTTTACAGCATGTATTAAGATAACGGCACAGTATTCCCGTTAGATTTTTTGCAAAGATTTTAGGTATACATGCAATTTTGAAATAAAACCAATTGTATTACTAGTTTATGCGTTAGTTTTAGACAGAGATGGTAAACAAAATTATTTTAATGCCAAACCTAATCAGATGAGCGGCAGTGTATTTCCTATTACTGGTAAAAAAAAGCTCTACTGTTTTCAGAACAATTTAAATATTTTTTTAAAAAAGGTCAAATTTCTCGGAAATTTCCTACTTCGTAGATCGCAATTCCTGTGAGTCAAGCTGAGTCAAAACACAAATTTACTATTTTGTAGTCCTAACTCTCCCCTACATTCCTATATACACATGTCCATGCATCAGGACTGCACTTTTTGAGCTACAGCAATTTTTCTGGCCCAAGGTAAGATATTCGGTACAAATGCACGTCATATTTTTAGAGAAGTTATTTGTATGTGAAAGTGGCTATTATGCATATATTTTGATGAAATTTTGTACAAAAGTTCTTATTGACCCAAAAAATAATTCTGTTGAAACTAGGAGAAGTTGGCCCATATTTGGACCTAGTCCACATAGAAGGGTGTATCAAAATTTTGACAAAAATGACAACAGAACTCTCAAATTATGTGGTATCTGGCAATTAATTTGGAAAAGGTAAAAAATTATTTTATTGCCATCTAATATTACATAACTTAAAAACCTGAAAATTGCAAATAAATTTAAAACCAATGGAAATAACTGGTAAAACCAAGTACCTGTTATATTATGTTTCAAAGAGGAAAAAAAGATCATACTGAAACTTCGAGCAATAGTTTATTAATCCATGCATTCATTTTTTTTTTTTTTTTTCATTATTGTTTAAACAATGGCTAAATTCAATTATAGTGTTCTATCTGATATATATTTTGAACGGAAAAATGAAAACGACGTTATTTTACATATAATGAATAATCCATTCTTCAAAATATGCGACAAACAAGAAATTAAAATTTATAACTTAAAAATAAAAAACTTTTTAAATACTTCAAGAAAACGGTACAATCAATGTTCCAGAAACAAGAAATTGTTTACTCACGCAACCAAGAATGTCTAAGAAATAAACTTGTGTTTAAAAAGCCATCAGTAACTACCACGGAAACTGGAAAAGGTGGTCGACCAGCAAAGCTAATTGATTATTGTAGTGAAAGATCACGAAGACGCAAGCTTAAACATATCAATGAAGAAGTTTCTTGTAGCATCACAAAGGATTCATTTCTGCATCAAATTCAACCATAGAAAAGTAAAAAGAGTAAAATTGCTATTATTAAAAAAATAGTGGAAGCAAGCCCCAGATGCACAAAAAGGATGTTAGAAAGTATGCCGATACCAACTGAAGAAAATAAATTTACTACAGAAGACTAAAAACCAATATACAGAATTGCGGAAGCGAACCAATGAAAAAAATTGTGGAATTTTTTCATCATATCGAGATATAGTTTCTGCCAAAAAAAAAATTGCTTACCTTCACCAACTGCTATTAGTGTAACTTCAAGTTCAGCAGAAATAAAATTCCAAGATCTTCTTGAACACACTGCAGAACGATTATTAAAGACATTTGATGCTGACTATTTAAAGAAGTTTAAAAATTGCAGCATGACTTTAATTTCTAAATGGGGATGTGATGGGTCCTCTAGACAGAAACAATACAAACAATGTAATGCGGAAAATTCATCAGATGGCAATTTATTCATGATTTCTTTCGTTTCATTACGTTTAACAAAAACTTATATTGGTTCAGAGCCGTCATTTAGTAGAGCTGCAGAGATAGAAGTATGGAAGAATGAAATTCCCTCGTCAACAAAATTTTGTAGACCAAGATGAAATTAAAGAACTTCAACCAGTGATATTTGAATTTAATGACCAACATCATGCATCGAAGTTAACTATAAAATGTCACTTACAATGATCGATGGAAAAGTTGCACAAGCTTTAACTGAAACAAAGTCTTCGTCAAGCTGCACCATATGCCAAAAAAACATCAAGTCAATTGAGCCAACCACCAACACAAGACGATAAATTTAATGAAGCTAGAATTCGTTTTATGGAGCATATTCTTAAATTGGGATACGATTTGGAATTTGGCCCGTTAGGCGAAACAGTGAGAAACAACAAAGAAAATTTGGAAAAAAGAAAGCAAAAAAAAAGGTATTCAAGAAAAATACCGTGAGATAGGCCTTATAATTGACCAGCCAAAGCAAGGGGAAGGAAATTCTAATGATGGAAACACAGCAAGGAGATTTTTTTCCGATCCAGAAACTGCAGCTTCTATAACTGGAGTAGATTATGATTTAATACGACGATTCCAAATCATATTAGAAGTTATAGCATGTAGCAAAAAGATAGATGCAAAAAAATTTGGTCAGTATGCTAATGAGACAGCAACCCTTTATAACCAAAAATATTCTTGGAGACATATGCCAACCACAGTTCACAAAATTTTGTTCCATGGGGAACAAATAATTCAGCACAATATGCTTCCAATTGGAGATCTCTCAGAAGAAGCGCAAGAAAAAAGGGAACAAAGACTACAGATTATTTCGCGAGCACAATAGAAGAAAAATTTCCAGATATTGTACTAATGAAGATCTTATTAATATTTTGTTGGGCACATCAGACCCATATATGTCCAGTATTCGACAAAAATGGAAATTAACCTCATAAGAGTTAGATGAAGAAGCTAAACAACTACTGCAAAATGAAAATCAAAGCTATTTGGAAGAAATTTTTACTAATATTGTTTAATTAGTTTCTAATTTTAGTATAAATTTTTATTAATACATTTAAATAAAATATATATGCACTTTAAATCAATAGTAAAAGTTTACTTAAAATTTTATCGATGTTGTGTTCTGTATATAATATATCCAAATGGTATTGATATCGTTGGGAATTTTAGTGTTATTTTTCAGTTTAATCCTCACAAGAATTAGCTTTCTTCCAAAAAAAAACCTGCCTTTGGCCACTGTGAATATTGAGACTAAATAAATGTCAGGGGCCAAATGTTGGCATTTAATGACCAAAATTAAGTTTAGAAATAATAAATAAGTATTGGTTGTAAAATACGATTGAAGAAAATAAGAAATTATAAAAAAAATACGTATTTAAAATGTCTAAATATTCAACTTTTACATGGAAACTTAACAAAAAATTAAAATTCGTTTTTAACTCCACAGTACTTACGTTCCTATCAGTCGATTTGTACGTTTGAACACGCAAATTGAAGCTTAAAGTCCCTCCTATTGAACAAAACAAATTGCAAAAAAAAATACCAATCCGGTCAATAGTTATAGAGTTTTGACCGCTATCTCGCGAAATTGACCACTGTGCACCGTACAAAAAAAAGTGGACCTTATTTTTGGAGTACACTAATTATAAGATGGTAATAAGGGCAATAAGTAAAATTTCAATTCATTTTTTGCTATAAAATAATTGGTGATAAGTTTAAATTGTAATATTTGCTCTTTCAAAATGCAAAAACCGGTTATAATCTCCAAATACTAAATTTTATTTCTTTTGCATCATATTAAAAGGGTTTCTGTGTTTTCTGTTGCGGTTGACAAGCTTATGGAAATGCCCGAATATATTCTAGCCTACGTTTAGTTTATATATTTTATTTACAAAAGTTCAAAAAATATTTTATTTTCAGAAATCTAACTTTTATCATAAAAATATTTAAAGCGGGAATTTTAAAAGTGGAAGTTAGCATCACTGACAACATCTGTAGTGTTTTGGTGTGTTATGTAAATTTTCCCTATAGCCCTTGTATTTCTTTTAAAAAAAACAGCTGAAAGGGTTCCAGCTAAAACAGCGTTCGAAAGAACTGCCAAAACAAGTGAGGTTAATGAAATAACACTAGGCAGTTGTTGCAAATTTATGCTTACAATCAAAAGTCTAATTTTATTTAAATTTGTATCAACTTATATACTACTTATGAGAATTAATCTTAGCCTTTCTTACTTACTTTAATATATTTCCGTCTTATTTGGTATTAAGAGGTTTATATTTAAATTAATATTTTGCCAATCACAATGAGTCAGGTTTATATTGCACTCAATGTTTCACTTAAATATTGCATCGCTAGCATTTTTCAATGCATAAAACAAAATGTAATTTGATTCTTCATTATTTATAAATTCTATGCATAGTGCATGCACTGTAGGCTTGTGTGGTACACTACACCCTCACCCTTAAGAGAAAAATTACCAGGGTGATTTTTCTATTTATTCCATAATACCATTAAAACATATTTTTTTCACTTATTACAATATTTGTTAAACTACTCGTAAAAAAATATTAATTACAAAAATTATTGTTTCTTATGATTACTTATGCATGTAATATATATTTGTTTTTTATAATGTATTGTATGGTTTTAAATTATTATTTTGGTATGTTTTTTCTAAACCGTTGTTATCTATAGTTGTATTTACACCATTTCTACTTATTACTTTGAATGGTCCTTTATATGGACTTTGGTTCTTCTTTCTATTTTCTACTTAAACCAATACTAAATCTCCTAAGTTTACGTCTAGTTTATTGTTATTATTATTATTTACGCATCTTTTCTCTTTCACTTTAGCTGTTAATGTTTTAGCTCTATTCAAAGCGAACTGTAGTTCTTGTACGTAGTCGTCATAATTGTAAAACTTATGCCCGTTTGTTATACTTGGTAGTCTTCCATAAACTAATTCGAATGGTGAGTATTCTGTGTCTACATGTGGTGCCGTATTGTAGGCGAAAGTAAAGTATGGAATCCATTTATCCCATTCGTAGTCGTTTACTGTAGTTAACAGAAATTCGTTAAGAACTCTGTGATTTCTTTCTATCGAACCTAATGTTTCATGGTGGTATGGTGTAGAAAATATTTGTTTGATTTGTAATACAGAACATATGTTATTCATTAATGCATTCATAAATTCTATTCCTCTATCAGTTTTAAGTACCTTGAATTTACCATATTTGAGAATAAATTGTTCAACCAATGTTTTTGCTGTTGTAAGTGCATCTTTTGTGGACATTGGAAATGCGACAACAAATTTTGTCAACTCACATTGCATTGTAAGAATGTAGCGGTAGTCATTTGAAATGCGAAGAGGTCCTACGGTATCAATTGAAATCACTTCAAAACTGTTATTTGGTATGTTTGTGTGTGTAAGTGGTTCTGTTATGTATTTTGTTTGTTTGTTTATGTTACATTTGTCACAATATGATACAAATTTCTTTACCATTTTACTCATGTTTTTCCAAACATATCTTTCTTTTAATTTAATGATTGTTTTTCTTGTACCTAAGTGGCCTGCGTGTGTTGTATTATGGAATTCGTCAATAAGTTTGTATTTTAGTATGTCATCTGTAATTTTTGTAGGTGCATTATAGATTAGTATCTTTAATTGAGGACTTTTGATTTTAATCTTTATTTTTGTATACATTTCTTTTAAATCTTCTTTTGTATAAACTTTAAATATATGTCATCTTTACTTGATAGCGCTAATTCTCTCATTCATTTTAGATATCAGTATCCTCAGTATCGAATCTAGTTTCGCTGATTTATCGCTGAATCTTGCAGTCTTGTGTTTTTTAATATTAATATCTTTGGTACATAATTTCTTCATAGTCGAAACGGGTTCCAAAGAATTATCCTAACTTCCTATGTGTACAGTATTATCTTCAATAAATATATTAATTTTTCCTATATCTTCTGTTTTGTTAAACTGCAGTTTCTTCATATTTTTGACATCATTAATTGAGATACAATCCTATATTTGAATTTGATCAGGCTTCTGAGAGTTGCATTTTTCCAAAAAGTTTTTGTCTGCGCGCGTTTTTTCATCATTTATTATTTTACTTGCCTCAGTTTTTCTGTCTGTTGTATTTTTATTATTCATTGCCCTAGTTGTTACTATTTTTTTTTTTATTTTTCATCGTTTTCCTGCGGTATCATTTCTTTAAGTATCTCTGAATCAAGTTTTATTCTAGAGAGTGCGTCCACGTTTGTATTCATTTTTCCTCGTTTATACATAATTGTAAAATCATTGTCACTTAAGTCTAGTCTAATTCTTGTCATTTTCGAAGAAGGGTTTTTGTGTGAAAATAGTGAAATTAAAGGTCTATGGTCCGTTACAACTATAAACTTTCTTCGATATAAATATGGTCTAAAAAAGTTGATTCTCCAATGAATAGCTAGCAGTTCTTTTTCGATTACCGGTTTGTTAATATCATGTTTTTGTAGAATTTTGCTTGCATATGAGATAGGTAAATCATGTCCTATTTCGCCTTGTGATGGTATTGCACCTAGTACGTAGTTTGAGGCGTCGCACAGTGGCGCCATTTGAGTTTTTTCGTTGCAAAAATCATATCTTTTAAACCGAATAAGATAATTAAACACTTTAAACAGCATATGATAGATAACTGTTCAGCCTATGAAATGAGCGTTTGGAAAGGGACTACGCTTTGTAGGGGCCTACTTATGGGTTATCGAAGTTAAAATTAGTAGAAAAATCAATTTTATGGTAACAAAAAAAAATATTTTTAAATTTTTAAATAGTTTTTATTTTTTTCTTTAGGGTTTTATGTTTTAAATTATTACCCAACAAATTAAAAAAAACATATTTTTTTTTAAATTAATTTTTTCAATTTTCTGTAAAATATTCATCACAAAGCGTAAGAGAAGGTATATTTAAAAGACTAAGCATTTCTAAACTATAATTATTTTCTAACTCTATTCGTGCCTTCACATGCCGCAGGGAAGAAATAAGTGGATCGGAAGATCCTGCCAACATGTTGAAGAGGTCCTCATTTTGCCATTCCCTTGATGTTTTGAATGTGTTCTGCAATCTATATTTTTTATAAAATTAAATTGTTAAGAGACTCCTGTGCCTCTTCAGAAAGCTCTCCAATTGGCAAAGACTGGAACTCAATTATCTTTGCCATGCGCCAATATTTTATGGACGGTCGGGGTCAACTTCTTCTGTGGATACATTTCTGCTAAAAGAGATGCAGTTTTCGACGCATATTCTATATATTTTGTAGAATTGACATTTTCTTTGCAGTTTAAAACATCCAAGATCGTTCCCAATCTTTTCACGATTTGATTGTCAATTCCAGAAACATTATTGGTCGGCAATAATGCACTGACGACGGACGTGGATTTCTCCAGTATAGGGAAACATCAGATTTTAGCCGCAAAGGAACAACAGATGCCATAAATATATTTCCGTCCGATATTGTAGCGTCATCGGAAGATATCCAACCCCATTTGCTAATCATTGTCAACTTCATAGGAAGAATTTTCACCTTATTTTCAGGAAGACTCTCCAACCACCGTTTTTCTGTATGGCCCATGAGATCCTGCAGATTGGCTTTCCGTAAACTCCGTATGCAGTGATCGAGAATTTATTTTGGCTTGCGTAATATGCTTCTATCTGGATAAAACGTCAGCGCCGTGTCGTGTTAAAGATGCCCGTAGTTTCTCATATTTCTCTTTGGAAAGTTCTAAGTCCATAAACAAGGCCAAGGCTTCTTCGGAACCATACTTTTTAATGTGGGCGTTGGAATGCTTTCCTTAATCCTTTTTAGTCGCAGTTGGCTTGCATCAGCAACAGCTTTGGTTATCTGAGACCTAACTCTTTCACTATCCTTTGTATATTTAATAGCTAGCGCGTCCATTAAATGCTTCGTGGTAAAGTCATTGGTGGCATAGGCAAGTTTCCTCTTTCTTGTGAAAATTGAACACTCCTCAATACTTTCTTTTTTGCCTTCCTTCCTCTGGTTGATGTGGTGGGTTTATCTACTGCCAATATAGCCAGGATGGTGTCTTCATTTAGCCAGTCCTCGTGTTTGGAGTTGAAGTTCTAAATGGTTCGATTAGATTTCACCCATTTTGCCTTAATATTTGTATATATCAGATAAAAATTATTTTTTATAATTTCGCTTCTCTCAATATTTCCGTATAAGCTATCAAGTTCTTCTAAAGCAGCTTCCGTGAAAAACTTTGGTGTGATTGACTTTCTTTCAGTACTTAAATTGTTTAAGGGTTCAGTAATTGTTGCGCCAACTTTCAGTCGTAGACTAATCCAGGCATTGTGCTTATTTTACAATATATAGGCTTATGCTACCTTGCCTAAAAATATACTACTAAAAAAAATTTAAAGAAAAATTTACTATTAAAAAAAAAAACTACTGTCAGTCAAAACATATAAGGGATGGACGCCATACAATTTCTGCAACCATATCTTTTTAACCTTTTTTACCTCTAGAAGCCAAACGGGCACGTAAAGGCAGATAAAACCTTTTGAATTATGTAAAGAAATAATCAAAGAACAGGTTTTGCAAATATAGAAAAATATAGATTTTTTTTATTTTCCGTCAAAGTTGAAAAATAGTGAAAAAACGGATAGTTTTTAAATAGTGATTTACCAGGAGAAACACAAAGCAAACAGGTAATTTTTTTATCATTATACTTTGAATAAATACATCAATCAATACAAACAAAAAATATGGCGATTCGTTACCTATTTTTCGTGATATTATACCTGAAATCGCAACAAATTGACTAGAAATTGTGTGTTTTTTTGAAAAACGAAAGTCGGTCACCTTTGAACGGTTATATCTTCTAAACTAAAAATATGATATTATGAAGAGTGGCATATTTGAAATCGTTCAAAAGTTTCCTATAACATGGGTTTATTCAAAACTTCGTGGGCGCTCATAAAAATTTTGGTTTTTGCAACCTCGTTTGCTCTACGGGCGCCACTGTGCGTCGGTTGTTAAAATAAAAGGTTTTTCGAAATTAGGGTATGTAGAATTGGTGGGTTCATTAGTTTTTCTTTTATTCTTAAGTTCCGTGGATAAGCTAGTATGACCTGTGTTTCCAAATGTAAATAAAACTGATTTTTTTTTACATTTTTTCCCGACGTTTCGTCAATTATTTGTTGACTTTCTCAAGGAAATATCTATTTAATTTTTCAAAATATTTACAATGTTATTAAATTTATAAAAATTGTTTTTACATTTAAAAAACTTACAGTAAAATTATTTACACGAAAAAAACAAGTTTAGATATAAAACACTCCAAACAACATGAAGAATAACTAACATATAAAACAAACGTTACAAAAACATTGAAGATCCCAAGCAGTAAAGTACAATTTTAAGCTGCAAGTCAATGCGTAGTTGGAGCCTTTCGCCAATTGTGTGAAAAACATCGTCATTTTTATAAGGTTGAATATATAGGCAAATTCCTCTGGCCGTAGTCGTATCATATGAAGAAATCTGTTTTTATCAAAATATCTTAAAACCCGATTATGCCATAATGACGATTTTGGTAGCCCTAAATGTATAATTCTGCGACTGGAGAGCAAGTATATTATGTTGATCCTAAAAATGTCTTGAATTTCATCCTCACACAAAAAATTTATTAATTTACTTTTTTCTGTTTTCTCCCCCATTTGGCTTATAAATAACAAATGATGAATAGCACTTTTCTTCTTCTTATTTACTTTTTGACGTATGAAGTACAATGTACAATGGCACACTGATACAATGGTTGTTCACAAAGAAGTAAGCAAAAGGTAGTATGCAATACTACCTACACCTTAGCAGAGCTTGTGAATACGGCAGTTGTTTTGTTGTTGTTTGTCAATCTTTATTTTTACTTTAGAGAATATTGTGTTTAATGTGGTATTTGGTTTGTAAGCAAAATTTATGTTTTTGTCTTTAATTGTGTTTCTGATGTTTTTGTTGTCAGTCAGACCTGGAATATATCGTACACTGTAGACCCTACTAAGACTTTTGTATATAATAGATTAGTAGACTATTAATAAAGTTCCAAGTTGAAAACAAAATCATGTAAAACAAAAAATAATTTTAAGTTCAATTCTGACAACCTCATGTAAGTACATTAATAAAGTAAAATTATTCTAATTGTGTAGAACCATTTTAATTTTTAAACAATTAAAAAAGAAATAAGCAGAAAATCTATTCTTTTAAAATTATTTACACATGCATGTAACATGATATTTGCAAACAGTATGAAATGAAATTATTTTCTACGAGGGCTGCTATATATATTTCTGGCCTGGCAACACTGAGTGCTGCCAAGTGCAATCTGACATATCCATTGGAAAGTTTGTCATTTTTAAGCATAATCGTACTCAAAACGTTTTCACGTACGAACATTATTTGTGTTGATTACAGTGACTTGAAAAAATTAATATAGAAAAAAATGGAATTAACTCGTGAACATTTTCGTGCCATCATTTTTCACATTTTTCGACGTGGATTATCACGACAAGAGTGCGTTGATGAACTTAAATCTTTGTATGGCGATGAAGCACCATCCTATAGCACTGTGAAAAATTGGTATAATGAATTTAATCGTGGCCAAATCTCGCTCAAAGACGAATTCCGTGAAGGTCGTCCAAAAACGGCTGTTGTGCCAGAGAACTCATAATGCAAGATCGACATGCGACATCCCGAGAGATAGAGACATCCTTGGACATTTCTTCCACCAGCATACATTCGATACTGCATGAACACCTGGCCGTAAAAAAGGTTTATTCTCGTTGGATCCCACACAATTTGAAAGTCGCTCAAAAAACGGCTCGTGTCGATTGGTGCAAAGAAATGTTGCAAAAATACGATTGCGGTGCTTCAAAAGACGTTTATAAGATCGTCACAGGTGACGAATCATGGATCTATGCATATGAGCCCAAAACGAAACAACAATCGACCGTGTGCGTCTTCAAAGACGAGCAAAATCCAACGAAAGTTGTTCGTGGAAGAAGCACTTCGAAGCAAATGGTCGCCTGTTTCTTCGGCAAAACTGATCATGTGGCGACTGTTCCGCATGAGCAACGTAGGACGGTCACTTCTGAGTGGTACACTACAATTTGTTTGCCTGAAGTCATCGGAGAAATTCGAAAAACCAACAAGAGAAGACGAATCATTGTTCACCATGACAATTCGAGCTCTCACATATTGGCTCAAACCAGAGCGTTTTTGACCGGCCAAAACGTCGAATTAATGGGTCATTGAAAAACAATAAAACCATTTTTGATTATAAATATTCGCATTTTCACTATTAGGTCAGAAATAAATCGAGCAGCCCTCGTATTTATACCAACAATGATAATACGAGTATGCATATCTATTTGTTAAAAAACTGTGTACAAACACACAATCGAACTATTCAGTCAGATTATCCACACACATTTTCAGTTGTGTTGCGTTACTAGAAAAACATAACTACGTCTGCTTAACGCACACGAACTGGCTTCTCAGTTGCGTACTGTTAACTTACAAACTCAAAACTCAGTCGCTGTGTGTTCGTTTTGCTCCTAAAAATAGTAGACTGAATTCAGTTGGTTTTTAGTTGTGTGTGTTCCCAGTTTAACTATTTTAAGCAGTCAAATAATTGAAAATGAGTACTCAAACTATTTTAAGTTCAGTCGCCAGTCAAAAAAATTTTTGTTGGTGCTGAATTTTAAACTCTGCTTGTTCATTTATCAAATCAGTATGTGAGTGTGGTAGCCGGTAATTTTTTATATATACAGGTGTGTTGTCTGTGGTTGTAATTTTTTGTTTGTAAAAATTGTTGACAGTTAATTTTTCGTCTTCTAAATGAAAAACATTTTGGTATTTTTTGAATATTTCTTTTAATTGTGTTTTAGCATATTCATCATTGTGGTCTAGTTGCAAATTGTCCAATATTTTGTTAAACCGTTCACTGCTGTTTATGTATTTGTAACTTAATGCATTATAATTTTTGAGCGGATCAGTTTGGAGTTTAATGCTCTGCAAAGTTATTTCTTCGTTTGTTGTGATTAAAATTCTTAAATGTGTCATAACGCTTTTGAGTACTATTGAATTACTTAAAAAAAACTCCTCTTTCTATTTCATTATTAAAAATTACGCAGTCTTCAGTTAAATTTAATTTAACTGCTTGAATAATTTCAGTTCTTGGCGGTATTTTGATTTTTAGTGACGTTAATAGTTTTGTATGCATTGGAAGGGTTATGCTTGTATTATTTATAAATAGAGATATTGTAAACGTTTCATAATCTATTTTGCAAAGGTATTTCTTTAAAAAGTCTCTTCCTATTATGTCATATGTATCTATTGGAAAATCTGAATTTACCAAATGAAAAGAGTATTTGCATTTTCATCGGCCAAAGTTAGGTCTAATTCTATTGTGCCATTTTGGTTGCATTTTGCTTCAGGGTTTAAAGGTTTATTTTCGAAATTTGTTTGCATCCGACAGAGTGATATGTCAGCGCCTGTGTCGATCAGAAATGTTATTTGTTTGTTTTTGTACTTTGTTATTATGAAATTTGTGTTGTTATCAGATACTTTATAAATTGCTAATTTTGGCTGTCCAGAATATCTGCGTATTCCGAGCCTAACGTGTTTCCCGAATTTTGTACTGTTGTTAATACTTCTGTAATTGGTTTGCGTTTCTCTATTACAGAGGTAAAGTTATTGTAGTTAATTGTTCTGTTATTGAAGTTGTTACTCGTATTTCGAAAATTGGAGTTGTTGTTTCTAGTGAGTTTTTCATTGTTGAAATAGTTATTGGAATAGTTGTATCTAGGATAGTTATTATTGTTATTATAAAATTTGTTATTTCTATTGAACTTAGTGTTGTTCCTATAGCTTTTTTTGTCTGTTATTATTAAATGCATTGTGGTTTTTTTTGGAAATGCGTGTTTTTTATTTTCTGAAATGAAAAATTGAATTGTGATTTGAATTTTGCTCATTTTCCAATTCCAATGCAAGTTCAGATGCTTCTAGCAAATTTTTTGGTCGTGCAGCATATACGGTCGATTTAAAGTTTTTATTTAAGCTTTTTTAAATATATATAATGCTAGTTTGTAATTTAAATTTATGATAACCTGTTTTTCTGGTTCTGTGACTCCATCTCCTAATTCTTTAATTCCCACATTGTTTAATTTATCAATTATGTTTGTAATTTTGTCTATGAATGAATTTATGGACATTTGCCTTTTAAATAACGTACTAAGTCTGTTTTGTAATTCCGGAATCGTTTCCCTGCTTTTGTACCTTTCTTGTAATAATTTCTTTAATGCCTCAAAATTCTCTGGTACTGAGTATCCACTAGACCCCTGCACAAATGCATTTGCTATTCAAAAGTCCATATGATGTGCAAAACATGAACACTTGCTTGAGGTTATTTTAAAAACAATGAACATGTTTTTCAGTACATCAAACTCATTGAGTAACTATTGGTTATACTCGACTGGGAGAGTGTTAGGTGAGTACATGTTCTTTTTTTTTCTCTTACTTGCAAATGTTGTCTACGAACATGTCAAACTTCACTTGATACTCGCAGTACTAGGTGAAGTCTGGCAAATATGTTAATTTAATTCATTTGTTTGGAATCTTTCTCTTTTGATCTGCCAAAATGCAAAAAAAAATATAAATAAATGAGGTAAATTAATAATTTAGTTTATTTAGATATTCTTTAATTTTTTATAACTATGTTAAAATTAAATAAAATAAAAAATAATATAATAATGATACGTATATATATATATATATATATATATATATATATATATATATATATATATATATATAGAAGCTTAAAACAGTAACACAGCTTAAAATAAATGAATATAAAGCAAATTTATTACTTTCATTTTTATTTCATAAAAATAAGTAGTAGTTTTAATAAAGGTATATATATACATATATATATATATATATATATATATATATATATATATATATATATATATATATATATATATATATATATATATATATATATATATATATATATATATATATATATATATATATATATATATATATATATATATATATATATATATATATATATATATATATACATTAAAACTACTACTTATTTTTATTAAATAAAAAACAAAGTAATAAATTTGCTTTATATTCATTTATTTTAAGCTGTGTTACTGTTTTATGCTTCTATATATTGTATATATATATATTGTGTCGGCGAAAGTCGTGCCCTTGTTTTCCCCTACACAGTATGTTATAGTTCAATAGATATGGATAGAATAATACAGGGTGCTATTGCAGTTTACGAGCGCGAAAACTGGACGAGAAAATTAAGCAACATTAAGCTGAATGATAGGACATATAGATCTTTAAAGTCTGCGGCTGGTTTAAGTAAAAATGTTGTCATCCACGATCTGATCACTGCCGATGGCTCAATAGTATCTGATGACTTAGGGAAGGCTAATCTACTGACAGACCACTTCCACAGCGTGCACGAGTATGAAATAGGTTCCGATTCTTTTGCAGTAACCGTCGCAAGTAGAGTCTCCACTTTACAGAAGAGGACACCTATGATGGTTTTTGATAGGACTACTACCGCAGATGGTAGCGGCTCGAACAACAGCCAGCTGATTAGAGCAGACCCCATTGGCGAAACTTTAAGGAGAAGACCAAACAAAAAATAGTGTGGTTGGGATGAAATTCCGTCGGGATACCTGGGGCTTTCTGGCAATTCTAATGAACCACTGCAAAAACTTGGGATACTTTCCGAGAGAATGGAAAAGGGCATGAATAGTTCCGATATTGAAACCCAAATCTGACCCAAGGCAGAGCAGCAACTATAGGCCGATTTCTCTCCTATCTCCCTTTGGAAAGTTATTAGAATTCTTTATTCATTCCAAGATCACGGACAAAATATCAGATTGCAATATTCTTCCAGATTGTCAGTTTGCATTTAAAAAAGGACACTCAACCTCGCATGCATTGATGGTTTTCTCAGACTATGTTTCCAAAGGTCTGAACAAAGGATATCCTACAATTGCGGTTAGCTTGGACTTTGCCAAGGCTTTTGATACCGCTTGGCAGGATGGCATTGTTTTTAAAATGATGGAGATGGGCTTCGATAGAAGTGTGTGTAAAATCGTCTCTAATTTTCTAGCTGATAGGACTTTTGGCGTTAGAATAGGCAGAACTCGATCGATTGAAAAATCTGTCAGTGCTGGAGTACCACAGGGATCCTTGCTTGGCCCTGTACTTTATAATATATTAATGGCTGATATACCTAAACCGGCTGACGGCGATTTTTGTTAATGTATGCAGATGATATGCTCATTGCAGCTTCTGGGCAACTCGCTCGTAGTGTAAACGGAAGAATTAGCAACTACTTGACTCGACTGGAGCCCTACTTTGCTAAGTGGCGGCTTCACTTAAATATGAATAAAACTGAGGCAGTTATGATAAAGGGCAAGCGCAAATTTGTATATCCCAATAGCAGATCTTTCATACCAACTCTTAGTATAGGCAGCGAACTGATCGGGGTTTCGGACAGGATGAAATACCTTGGTGTAATTTTCCATGAAAATTTCGAGTTTTATCGCCAAATAGGCTTTGTCTTGGAGCGCGGCAGGCTTGCATATGCCGCATATCGATCTATTCTTGGATATAGGGGAGTACTCGATAGGAAAATTCGATTCCTTGTTTATCGCCAGATAATTAGACCTCTCATATCCTATGCCTTCTCAGTCTTGTCCAGAATTTCTTCTGCTCAGATGGAAAGACTAAGGAAATGGGAGAGGAAAATTATGGTCACTTGCCTTGGCCTACGATGTAAGCAGGGGCCTGATGGCATCTACCGCAAGCCATCTTGCAAATCAATATACAAAGCAATTGGCTTCGATAGAATTGACTCTTATATGGTAGGGTCGGCTATAAAATTTCTTGAAAGGGCTCAATCCCTTGAAAATAGTCTTCTTGGACAGTGCTTTGAAAGCGTAAACAACCTGAGGACCATACGATTGTCTAATTACTTATCACCGATTGACCTTATGACATTGAACGGAGCTGGCCTCCTATATGAAAGTGCAAACCTCTTATATTACCATAGGAGAATAAATACCTTAGATATAGAACATGTGGTGTATAACACCGCCCAATAGGCAATTCCTATTCTTTTGTATATAACTTTATTTTCTTTTGTATATAACGCTATTTTTTCTTCTTTCTTGCCTTACTATAAGGTTTAGTTTAATATTAGAATTAAGCATAAATGCTTCCCTATTTACCTTTTTTTGGGGAAATTTTAAAACAAATGTTGTACCTACAGTAAACTTTAATATTATTATAAGCGGCCATGCTGCAAATACTTTTATAAAATATCTTGGCAAGTCCTTGAAAAATACGCTAGTATGTAAGGAATAAATAATTAATTAAAATTAGTTTTAAGAAAACATGTACATCATTAAAATTTTTGGAAATAAATATACTATACTATAAAGACGAGTCAGTTAGCAAGCAGCTCTCCTGCAGATAAGAGATCAGTTGGTGAGGAATTGTAAATTCCCCAATATATTTATAATCGACAGAACGACTGAAATTGTTTGGTAAAAACACCCTTCAGAAGTTAAACTTCTACTGGTGTTGGCACAAGCCTGTGGCTAGTGCTGGTGAGGAATTGTAAATTCCCCAGTACTATTCCACACGGTCGAGTGGCCCCAGCAATTGTTGCGCCCCACCCAAGTACCGCGTTTTTTCAACGTCGTTGCGCCATCACTGTTTGAGCGCTACCTGCGCCAATGCTGTCTGCGCCGCTGTTTGGCCGCAGCCCGTGCCATTGTCGCCCGGCAGGGTCGCTGCTTGTTGGACTGCTATCTGCGTCATCGCTGTTTGAGCGCTACCTGCGCCAACGCTGTCTGCACCGCTGTTTGGCCGCTGTCCGTGCCATTGTCGCCCGGCATCGTAGCTGCTTGTTCGAGCGCTACCTGCGCAATCGCTGTTTGAGCGCTACATGCGCCTTCGCTGTTTGGCCGCTACCCGCGCCGTTGCCGCCCGGTAGCGTCGCCCTCTTCCCCTACCACCAACTACGCCACGCTACCCATTCGCGGAACTGCCTGTTGGGGCCATTTGGTTTGGTTAAATGGCTGAATTCCGTTGTTGTCGCTGACTGTTTTACCGCAGCTCGCTTACTCCAACCGCTATTGTCATTTGTGGCTTCGTTCCCGACCGTTGATTAGCCGACGCTATAGTCTTAAGAATTAGAAGAATAAAACGTAACTTGAAGTTTAATAACGTTTTCAGAACAAGAATTGTTTCATTTTCTCTTCGTCTTAGGACGATAAATCAAAATTGGAACGACCCTGGACTCCGCTGCAGCTATCCCAGCATCCAGCGTAGAACGTGTCGTTATATATATATACGTATCATTATTATATTATTTTTTATTTTATTTAATTTTAACATAGTTATAAAAAATTAAAGAATATCTAAATAAACTAAAGTATTAACTTACCTCATTTATTTATATTTTTTTGCAGTTTGGCAGATCAAAAGAGAAAGATTCCAAACAAATGAATTTAATTAACATATTTGCCAAACTTCACCTAGTACTGCGAGTATCAAGTGAAGTTTGACTGTCGCGTGATACTCAACATGTTCGTAGAAAACATTTGCAAGTAAGAGAAAAAAAAGAACATGTACTCACCTAACACTCTCTCAGTCGAGTATAACCAATAGTTACTCAATGAGTTTGATGTTCTGAAAAACATGTTCATCGTTTTTAAAATAACCTCAAGCAAGTGTTCATGTTTTGCAAATCATATGTACTTTTTAATAGCAAATGCATTTGTGCAGGGGTCTAGTAGATACTCACTACCAGAGAATTTTGAGGCATTAAAGAAGTTATTACAAGAAAGGTACAAAAGCAGGGAAACGATTCCGGAATTGGAAAACAGACTTAATACGTTATTTAAAAGGCAAATGTCCATAAATTCATTCATAGACAAAATTACAAACATAATTGATAAATTAAACAATGTGGGAATTAAAGAATTAGGAGATGGAGTCACAGAACCAGAAAAACAGGTTATCATAAAATTAAATTACAAACTAGCATTATATATATTTAAAAAAGCTTAAATAAAAACTTTAAATCGACCGTATATGCTGCACGACCAAAAAATTTGCAAGAAGCATCTGAACTTGCATTGGAATTGGAAAATGAGCAAAATTCAAATCACAATTAAATTTTTCATTTCAGAAAACAAAAAACACGCATTTCCAAAGAAAACCACAATGCATTTAATAATAACAGACAAAAAAAGCTATAGGAACAACACTAAGTTCAATAGAAATAACAAATTTTATAATAACAATAATAACTATCCTAGATACAACTATTCCAATAACTATTTCAACAATGAAAAACTCACTAGAAACAATAACTCCAATTTTCGAAATACGAGTAACAACTTCAATAACAGAACAATTAACTACAATAACTTTACCTCTGTAATAGAGAAACGCAAACCAATTACAGAAGTATTAACAACAGTACAAAATTCAGGAAACACGTTAGGCTCGGAATACGCAGATATTCTGGACAGCCAAAATTAGCAATTTATAAAGTATCTGATAACAACACAAATTTCATAATAACAAAGTACAAAAACAAACAAAAAACATTTCTGATCGACACAGGCGCTGACATATCACTCTGTCGGATGCAAACAAATTTCGAAAATAAACCTTTAAACCCTGAAGCAAAATGCAACTAAAATGGCACAATAGAATTAGACCTAACTTTGGCCGATGAAATATGCAAATACTCTTTTCATTTGGTAAATTCAGATTTTCCAATAGATACATATGGCATAATAGGAAGAGACTTTTTAAAGAAATACCTTTGCAAAATAGATTATGAAATGCATACAAAACTATTAACGTCACTAAAAATCAAAATACCGCCAAGAACTGAAATTATTCAAGCAGTTAAATTAAATTTAACTGAAGACTGCGTAATTTTTAATAATGAAATAGAAAGAGGCGTTTTTTTAAGTAATTCAATAGTACTCAAAAGCGTCATGACACATTTAAGAATTTTAATCACAACAAACGAAGAAATAACTTTGCAGAGCATTAAACTCCAAACTGATCCGCTCAAAAATTATAATGCATTAAGTTACAAATACATAAACAGCAGTGAACGGTTTAACAAAATATTGGACAATTTGCAACTAGACCACAATGATTAATATGCTAAAACACAATTAAAAGAAATATTCAAAAAATACCAAAATGTTTTTCATTTAGAAGACGAAAAATTAACTGTCAACAATTTTTACAAACAAAAAATTACAACCACAGACAACACACCTGTATATATAAAAAATTACAGGCTACCACACTCACATACTGACTTGATAAATGAACAAGCAGAGTTTAAAATTCAGCACCAACAAAAAGACGTGCTTTCACCTTCAATAATCAATACCGGGAAAATAGCACGATAAATTTAAAGTTAAATTTTATTATTAATTATTCCCGTGTTGTTAATTTTTAAATATTAAAATAGCAAGTGCCTGTGCATAAAAGAAAGAATTAAATAACGTAGCACAGTAAATTTAAATTTAAAGTTTAATTTATATTATTTAATATTCCCGTGTTTTTAATTTTTAATTATTCAAATTGCAAGTGCCCGTGCATTAAAATAAAAAAATAAAATAACGTAGTGTTTTTGTTGTTTTTATTTTTCAACATCTTTAAACTGTATAAAAGAGCAGAAAAAAAGTCTGCCGTATGCAGTGTATAAAGAAAAATAAAATCAAAGTTGATTATTGTTGTTTTTGCTTGAACTTTGATTTTTGTCTTTTCTTTGTAGTTTGGACAAAAATCTTTAGTTCATTTAAAATATTTGTGAGAAGTTTCCTAACGAGCTAAGTAAGCGATAGCGAAATGGCCATCGAGACGTGCTTTCACCTTCAATAATCAATACCGGGAAAATAGCACGATAAATTTAAAGTTAAAAAATTTTTTTGACTGGCGACTGAACTGAAAATAGTTTGAGTACTCATTTTCAATTATTTGACTGCTTAAAATAGTTAAGCTGAGAACACACACAACTAAAAACCAACTGAATTCAGTCTACTATTTTTAGGAGCAAAACGAACACACAGCGACTGAGTTTTGAGTTTATAAGTTAACAGTACGCAACTGAGAAGCCAGTTCGTGTGCGTTAAGCAGACGTAGTTATGTTTTTCTAGTAACGCAACACAACTGAAAATGTGTGTGGATAATCTGACTGAATAGTTTGATTGTGTGTTTGTACACAGTTTTTTAACAAATAGATATGCATATTAGCATTGTTGGTATAAATAGAAAATAATTTCATTTCATACTGTTTGGAAATATCTTGTTACATGCATGTGTAAATAATTTTAAAAGAATAGATTTTTTGGTTCCACACAATTAGAGTAATTTTACGAGGGCTGCTCTATATATTTCTGGCCTAATAGTGAAAATGTGAATATTTATAATCAAAAATGGTTTTATTGTTTTTCAAAGTATTCTCCAGCATAATTTTTACACTTTTGCATGCGCTCAAACCAGTTGTCGAAGCACTTTTTCCACTCCGATTGAGACACCTCTTTTTGAACACTTAAACAGCTTCTTCTGGCTTCTTCTTCTTTCTCTTTTGATCTGCCAAACTGCAAAAAAAATATAAATAAATGAGGTAAGTTAATAATTTAGTTTATTTAGATATTCTTTAATTTTTTATAACTATGTTAAAATTAAATAAAGAAAAAAATAATATAATAATGATACGTATATATATATATATATATATATATATATATATATATATATATATATATATATATATATATATATATATATATGTATATATATATATATACCCGGTGGCGAACGTCATAGTGATTCATCATGACAAACGCTGACAATGTTAAATCATCGATGAGCAATGATGATTTTTCTTTGATGTCATTTATGAATTTTTAGAGTAAATGTCCAAACTTTCATAGATGACCGTAGTGGATTTTGTCTCGCAGGAGTATGTTTATTAGTGGGTCCTAACAGACAATATCATCGACATTCATAAGCGAATTTTTATGTTATGTGTCGCTAACGTGCAGACACATATCAGACAATATCAATTGGAGTCATTAATGAATTTTTTTTTTATCTGTCGATATATCCGGGACTTTTGCAGGTATTTTTTACCAATGATTCATGTATGAAATATAAGATATCAGTCGTAATGATTACGATACATTGGTGACAATTGAGACATATGTAGAAAATTGGAGACATATGTAGAAAATTGTCCCCAATGTTTCAATGCAAACAAGTTATTGATATTTAATTTTTTTTATTAAATAGTAATTTGAAGAACATAAATCTTACAAATAGCTAAAAATAATAATTAAATTTGGAATTTATTTTTTGTTTTGAGTTTCCCACTCTACTGACATTGCGGTTTGCTCGTCGGACACAGATTTTTTTGAACCATTTTTTCCTCTAGTGAGGCGTTTAGCACCACGGTTTTTTACTTTTTTGACAGCTGAGCGGAACGCGATAAGAAATTTTTCAAAAGTGTCAAAACTTGTGCAATCTGTATATAAATAAATGAAAAAATAAAATTATTTAAAGCCTTTTCGTATTGAAACAGATAAAATAAAACTTAAGAAAATTTTTTGTGTTTTAATATTTACATATAACATATGCTCTTTTAAATTTTAAATTCAAAACAAAAATTATTTGCGAAAAATTGTTTAATATTACTCACCTTTCAAAGCCATTACAAAGTTTGAATAGGATTTTAGTGCTTTTTTGTCTTTGGTGCCATCGTAATTATATTGAAAGAGTAAATCTGGATCAATAATTACCTCCAAGTTCTTGGTCAAGTCATCGCAAAGTAAACGGCGCATAGATGTTACCTTACAAAAATAAAATTTCCTTGTGTTTATTTTTTAGTAGCGTGGATTAATTATTGTTTACTTACTAAGTTTTATCGATTTTCGCCCATAAGCTCATCTTCCATTGCTTTGAGGTCCTCATCAGATTTTATAGGGAAGCGGCCAAAGGCTACAGATAAGTTAGCAAGATTTCGGCTCAATAAAATATTGTGTTCCCCCAAAATTTTCGCTAATTCATCTTGCTTTTTCAGACAATGATCGATCTTCATTCCTATTTCGACCTGCTGACGCAAAACTACATCAACAGTTGCAGGAAGGGCTTCCAGTCGCTGTAAAGTTTTTAAAATGGCATCCAATTTGGATTCAAGGTCCATAGCTCAGGCTTGAAAAAAGCTAAGAGTCAATGAATTTTATATAAATCTGACAATAAGTAAAAAACTTTATTATTTATATAATTAATTTAAGCAAAAACAGTATGAAGCAAAGGCATTAAAACGAAACTATTCTCAAAAGGCAGCAAAAACATTTTTGACTGAATTTGGTTAATGTTAAATAGAATTTCAGCTTCATTTTCTTTTCCATCAGTTTCAAAAATGCCAATTGAATCGGATAACGTTGGCAAATTAAAAAATGTTCGAATGTCGGGTATTTGTTTTCCTTTGACAACATCTCCAGAAAATGATGATATTCTTAAAATAATTATTGTTTGTTGAGATTTTATAGAGCATAAATTGTTTGGAAACTCCGGACTTAAGAAACAATTTGTGTTAGCTATATTTATTAATCTTCCCTTTTTTAAATCTGCTTTGCTGTATGTTGAGTAATTGTTTATAATTGATGTATTTTTTAGCTTTGTTCTTAGTTGCGACAACACGTTTGAAGGGCGTCTCACAAGTTTCTTGATATGTCCTAAATAATTTTCAAATTCATAAGCCGCAAAACTATTAGGCAGTCCAAAGGCTTCTACACAGTCGGGAAAGTGCAAAAGGTTATGTATGTTATACACCACGTCAGTTTGATGATACAAGTTGGGAAAAAATAAAACAAAATCACCCAGAAGTTGCTTTGCTATTCCTATATTAGTTTTGTAGTGCAAGGGGCAACACAATAACCTGTAAGCGACACTCAAAAGAAGAAAGTGGTAATAAATATCATTCGATAGGATGCCCTTAAGTGCCACAATTCCCATATATAGAGTAAAGTTTCGAAATTCTGTTGCTTTCCATCTTCCAAACTCCGACAAAGGTCTTGGGGATCGACCGAACTCTTTTGGTAGAAAGCCAACGTAGGACTGCAGTTTAAATGATAATGAGTTTTTATCCTCTAGGGACATTTTTCCAACAATTTTTTTTAATAATTTTCTTCCAAATCGATCAAGTGCATACAATCTAAAGGAAATTGAGTCACCATTTTTATACCCAAACGTTCTAGTTCGCTTTGTTCACATTGAAATTTAATGTTGTGATGCTCCAGTTGACTTCGAAGACAAAAGTTTTCATCTGTTCTTGCAGGCCCAGTCAGGGTACTATAAACAGTCACATTTCCTACTCTTCTTCCTATTTGTTGACAACGATTGCATCCATACAATGAGCAATGGCAGTACCAGTTACAAAAGCACGAGCTGGTGCATCACAAATAAACGATCTTATTGCAAACGCCAATGTTTTATCACGCCAAGAAAGGCCATCAGTAATTAATTGCTTAGCTTCATAAATAAAATCGTGTAGAAACGAATCTATACATTTAGGTTTTCCTTCACCATAGTACGCCCCAATTAGGAAAACAGATTTTATCGTAGGACTTACAACTTTGCCCAGAATGGGCCACAAAGATTTGCTTGTACTTTTAAACAAAGGAACTCCATCAATTCCTATATCAATGGTTATGTTTCCACTGTCTGCAAAACAGTTGACAATTTTAAGCAATTGGTGTCTAAGTCCCAAATGATAATATTGCCCAGGATTAATGTTCCGAATAATCATTTTTTCCCTTTTGATACCGAGAAGAGTGTCAATATTTACAGGCACGTCCAGCTTTTCTTCTTTTAAAGCACTGAGCAAATCGTTGCCGAAAGCTTTTCGTACATGGTATTTTTCAAATACCCTTCTTAATTTTTCCCGTAGACCTATAGGATTTTCCTCATTTGTTTGCTTTATGCAATCAGAAGTATAATTATCTTCGCAAGTCACTTCAAGGGCACATGCGCCTAAAGTTTCACCAATATTTGGCTCAAGCTTGCCCAAACGTCGTAAGTATTGAGTCTGTTTTTCTTTAATAGCCCGTTTTAATGATCTTTTTGAAAACATTTTAACTTCTTTACGTATTAAATATCGCAAAAAATGCTATTAAATTCACTATTTTAAGAAAACTTTTTAACTTTGAACTTTGATAGAGAAACAAAATATGAATGCAAAAGTACAAAAATAACCAGAAAATGTAAGAAATAATTGAAGCATTTAACAAAACAAATAAAAAAACAGTCCGGTATTTTCCCTTTTTCGTTCATAGAGACATGTAACAGACAAAATACTGCAGCGCTCATCTTGTCATCGACTCATAGCAGACAATGTCGTTAAGTTTCAATTATCTTAAGTAGAGTGACACAACAATGACGATGTGATGTATAACTCTATTTGTTTGTGTCATTGTCACGTGGATTCATCAACGAAGTATTCATTTTTTATATTTTTGTTTAAACTTCGACTTGATACTGACTTTGTGACAATGATTCATCAATGAAAAAGTCATACTGACGATGTCGCTCAAATACGCCACCGGGTATATATATATATATATATATATATATATATATATATATATATATATATATGCATATATTATATATTATATATATATATATATATATAGAAGCATAAAACAGTAGCACAGCTTAAAATAAATGAATATAAAGCAAATTTATTTCTTTGTTTTTTATTTAATAAAAATAAGTAGTAGTTTTAATAAAGCTATGTATATACATACATATATTATATGTATAAATATTTATATATATATTTATGTATATATATAATTTTCATGGTATGTATTTCTTATTCTTCTATGTTAACGACAAAAACATTGAAATATTATTTTAAGCTTGACTATAAAGAAGGCAAAAAATACTTGCAGTACCATATGAAGTGAACATATTATTTTAGGTACTTCATTTTTTCGTACTTGTATTCTTATATGCTAGTTTTTTCGAAACATCTTAACTTCGGCTTATTGCATATTCGTTCTTGCCGAACAAACAATCACTCACTACTCTTCACTGCTTGTGCTCTCACTGAGAGAACAAATATAAACGATGTTTGGAAGCGAGTTTCACATATGCACAAAAAAGTTACTCGTTGCAGATGTCTAGTATCTACCTAAGGCTCTCCTGACATTGGAATTTAGTTTGCCATGGAAAACATATTGAATGAAATCAACTTTTGCTTCACTTGTTAAAGTCTTGTTTATTAATTCTGCTGTTATTAAGAAACTTTATAACTCTACGTAATTACCATTAAATAGTTTAAGTGCTTTAGATGTATTTTCTAAGCTGAATGCTGCCATTATTTTGTCTTCTGTGGTAAAAACTTTTTTGTCGTAGGAAATTTTTTCGTGGATGGAGGTTGGTATCTTTATGTTAGCTTTTTTCTTGTAGTGATTTTATAGAGTTTATCTCTAACGTCTAAAAAGAATGCTTCAGCTGCTACTTTATGAGCTGCGTTAAGTATTATCCTTATTTGTTCTAAGCAATTAAATAAATTCGGTATGTGTTTTTCAACTGTGTCTTCTTTCGTTGGTCTGTCCGTGTTTAAGCATTTGTATGACTTATCAAAATTTTCTCTTATCAATCTTACTTTGTTGATTATATCGTGCCATTCCATTTATATTTTTATTCTTAAATTACAGATATTTTTAAACATTTATGCTTTTTTTTAAATAATTTTTTTTATGCAGCTATGTAATTGTTACTTTTATATCTCTGCTACAGCATTTATATTATTACTACGTTTTTTCGAAACATAATTCTTAAAATATTTATTTATCTTATATGCTACGACTCATACAAGCGCTACTATAATCAATGTCACTACACCATTTATATACTATTCACTACAAAATTTTTGTACCATTTACATATATATGTATATGTTGAGGAATATTTATATAATTTTTTGTTTGTTTTTTAGTTAGTGTTAGTTTTTCAAAGTTTAAATCGGTTTTTTTATTTTTAGTTGATCCTCTCTTGTGTCTGCTAGGGTCAGCTGTTTGTATAATAAAGCTGTCTGCTTCCTCTTTTGGAATTTCTTACCAGCTCGTTTTTCTTTGGTTTCTAGGCTGTTGAGCTCTACATTCGTATTGGATTTTTGTCTTCTCCTGTAGTCTTCTATGCTTATGGCCTTTGGGCCTGCTGTTAAAGGCAATGGCTTGTAATCCAGGGGAGTATCGTTGCTTGGGGATGGGACGTATTCTACCTTCAAATATTACTCTCTAAGATATCTTTCCACTTCTTTAGTATCCTTTCTATCTCTTCTGTCATTTAGCAACCGTGCACTTAAAACATTTCGTGGAAATGTTGTCTTGGGGGTCTGCGTTCTAAAGGATTGTGTGCAGGATTATAAAAAAACTATTTTTTTATGGGTCCGTTTGGGCAGGATCGCCATGTAGTGTTTTGGTGTGTTATGTAAATTTTCCCTATAGCCTTTGTATTTATTTTAAAGCAGCTGAAAGGGTTCCAGCTAAGACTTAGGCGTTCGAAAGAACTGCCGAAACAAGTGAGGTTAATGAAATAACACTAGGCAGTTGTTGCAAATTTATGCTTACAATCAAAAGTCTAATTTTATTTAAATTTGTATCAACTTATATACTACTTATGAGAATTAATCTTAGCCTTTCTTACTTACTTTAATATATTTCCGTCTTATTTGGTATTAAGAGGTTTATATTTAAATTAATATTTTGCCAATCACAATGAGTCAGGTTTATATTGCACTCAATGTTTCACTCAAATATTGCATCGCTAGCACTTTTCAATGCATAAAACAAAATGTAATTTTATTTCTTCATTATTTATAAATTCTATGCATAGTGCATGCACTGTAGGCATGTGTGGTACACTACACATCTGTTGTCATATAGTTTTACATATCATAACAGAGCGTGCTCTAAATTAAAAATTAACATACGTTATACAATCTTTCAAATACATATGAATGGTTACCGATGGCAACCCTTATGAGGAAAAATGAGAGAAAAACAAAAATAGTTACTCAATGGTTACTGTGTTTCTGTAAAAAAAACATTTAATGAGGATATCATGAAATATTTATATTTGAAGGAATCAAGCACAATTAAAGTAAGTTAATATAATAATACGCTTTATATTTTAGACAAAATATTTGAGAACATAATTCTATATAAATTGAACAAACATGATGTTTTAAGAAATGAACAGTTTGGTTTCAGAAAACTCCACTCAACAACACATATTTAAGCTTAATAAATTTAAAACCCCATTTATTTACAAAATTTATTAAGAGCTTTCTGACAGATCGAAAGTTTAAAGTCTTTATAGATAATGTTTCTTCAACACAAAGAGATATTTTAACAGGAGTTCCTCAAGGCTCAGTCTTTCTCCTTTAATCTATTCAGTATATATAGCAGACTTGAGATCTAAAAGAAACGAATGAACACCCATTTACGCACTACAATAATCACCTCTGGAAAAGTCTGTAATTCAATTGTTAAAAATATAGGGAAAGGACTCGTTCAGACTGTTGAATATTTCAAAAAATGGAAAACAAAAGTTAACGAAGGAAAAACACAAGCGACTATTTTCCCTTTTAATTAATCGCCAAAGAGAATACCTCAAACCACATTAACAATACAAGGATCTACAAATCCATTATCAGATTATGTAAAATATTAATATAGTTTTTTATTTGACCTTTTAATTAATTATATTTTAATTTATTTTATAAGCACAAGGTCTTTTTATTTTATATTTTTTCAATATTTCGCTACTCCCTTGTGTAGCATCATCAGGAAAAACAAATATTTCGTATTCCTATTTCCAATTTTTCTATTAGACATAACGAATTCTATATATACAGAAACGACAGAGAGCACACAAGAAGCGGAGGACTTTCTGTTATTATTCTGATATTAATCATCAATTACTTCTTTTTATTAGCAATAACGTTATTGAAAATATTGATATAAGAGTTTTTACTAATAATGGTAGTATTTATATTTATTCTTGTACTTCCCAGGGGGCTTAGCAGATGTGGATAGTAATAGGAAGATTTGTCTTGAAATATGTACGTAGACTAATAGACACCAATGGAAAATACATTCTTGGTGGAGACTTCAACAGCAGACATCAGACATGTGGTTGCATCAGCGCAAACTGTCGGGGTAGTATTCTATTAAAAAAGCTAGATTCGTACGACATGGATATTGTATATCCAAGAGATCACACCTACGTACCACCTTACCGAAATAGACAGAGCTCTACAATTGACTTTTTCCTGACGAACACAATTGAGACTATATCTCCAGCAGTCGTTATTAATGATTTAAGCTCCGACCACTTACCAGTAAGAATCACAGTATCTAGTGACGGCAAAATACTACCTCTATTAAAGTTTGACTTTAATACGGCAAATTGGAATACTTTTTCAAAAATGACATTTAATATTACCGAACCCAAGTGATATTCTTTTTGAAGAATTCGTTTATTGCACGCTTAAATAAATAGAAATTCAAGGCTAAATATTACAAACAAAAAGATGATAATGAAATCGATTTTTCATGCGGTCATGTTTTACGCAGCCTCTGTCTGGGGAAACAGCGCAAAATGTCACATAGTAAAACTCCAAATTGCGCTGAATAAATTATTAAAGATGATTTTTAATCTAACTTGGCATTTTTCTACCCGCAGACTTCATGATGTTGCAAATATAGAATTAGTAAAAGCGAAATTAGATCGACTTTCGCATATCTTTTATCTCCGTTGTTTAGGCTCAAAGTATGGCTTAGCAACAGCCTAGGTAGGAATTAAGTTGTAGAGTTAGTTATATTTAAGGAACTTCAAATAGGTTTTTGTTAGAATGTTTTCTCCAATTTGTATATATTTATATGTATTGGTTAAATAATATATTTTATTAATTACAATTAATAATTAAGCAGAAAAATATATATTCTAGAAGTCTTTGTACATAAGTATGTACATATATTACTTAACCTATGAATGTAAATATTATTTGACAGAAATAAATTGAATTGAATTGAAAACCAATTTTTGATTTTTGTGTTTATTAATAAACATGTCCATTAGCAGCTGCATATTATTCTTGTTATACCCTTCACTACAAAAAGTGGAAAAAGGGTATTACTAAGTTTGTCACTCCGTTTGTCATTTCTACAATATCCATTTCCGACTCCATATATATATATATATATATATATATATATATATATCATCTTATATTTATAACAATTTATTATTATTTTTCTTACTCACCTTTTCGCATTCTGCATCACCTTTTATTTGTAGGGGACTCAACAGCGCCTGACTACACATTTCATCCCCATTCGCTGCATTATTTCCGCTTCCACTAACTCTTCTGCTGCCACCATCAGCGGAATTTTGTTGACTGCAGTGTTGTAAACGTGACCTTCTTAATTTTATGCAGAAAAATAAATTTTCATCTTTTTCACTTGTTGCAGCTACAGTGCCAGCTGTAGCATTTGTTTCGCTAGAATCGTGATTCGATGTTCTTACCATTGAACTAGGAGAACAACCCATATTCATTAAAAAAAAATTTTTTTTTGATAATAACTCCTGTTGGCACTATAAACAAATTACTTTAAACTATTTCCTGTATTTTGTTGTTAATTTGTGTATTCTATATATTTCAATAACTGATATTTTTTGTACAATTTTTCTGCTTTTGAATGAAAGTTTTATAAGAATATTACTATAACTATAGTAAATACAATAATGATCCAGCTCGTATTCTCCTCATGTGCATATATAAATTTGGTGTGCGCGAATTTTATGATTAACTTTAAAATGGTAAATGCATACGTTATCACATTTTGAATTCATCATGCTGGCAGTTCCTCATCCTTTTTTATTGTATTTGCTGTAAAATTTAATATTTAAATTAATTTTATTCGGCTTTAGTTTGAACGTCAATAAACTTTAAAATTATACAAAGAGTAAAATCAAGGACTTCGTGCAAATTTTGCTATATAGTGCTGTTTTCAAAATTCATTTGCGTACATACATATCGCTCATTTGCTGCAAGACCGACATAAATCAAAAAACGTGATTTTTGAGTTAATGATGCAGAATTGTTTGTTATATCATACTTCATGTTGTGTAAAAAATTCATATGAATATCTATTATACACTCCGCTTGAGAAGAGAATATGCCGTTATTTCATTTCATCTGTTTCAACTTTTCTTATACGTAAGAGCGACATATCTCAGTTGTGCCAGTGCTGCCGTCGTGTTAAGATCGTTTAGCTTTCTCAAACAGAGGCATATTTTGTGTTGTGGAGTTCTTTGTGAAAAGGTAATGGTATTTTTAATATAGATTATTTCAAGTACACAGCGCTAATTTGAGTTATGACTATGTTGTTGAAAAGTTTGATTTAATTCAAACTTGGTAAAGTACAAAATATGACGTTTTTGTTGAAAAAAATACTATCGTCAACTTAAGTATTTTGTGTTATGATGTTATTACATATAAAATAATGACTATTAAACAGTCAGCCTTTTACATTATAACAAAATGTGTCGTTGTTGAACATAGCATTACTTACAGAAACAATAAATAAAACTATCACTAACACAAAATATGACGTTATTGCTGATAAAAATTATAGCTACATATGAATTAAAGGCACGATCACAATAATAAAATTTGTTGTTTTAGCTTATTTTAAAAGGTCAAACTGCAACAGCAGCGAATCCTCATCGTCAACTTCATCTTCGAGTTTATCGCGATCATTCTCTTTTTCGGAAGACTGTGACGACTCCATGGCTGATGTAACATACTGCCCAAAATCACAGCAAGAATGTGATAGCGAGGATAGCAACGATGAAACATTAAATCCATCAGCCAATTCTACGACTGTATCCCGCCCACTTTTGGAGAATTGTCCGCGTGACAACGCTAGTATAGTTGTGCAGCAAAGTGTTGATAGCACATCGATTTCTTCCGCGGCGCCATCACTCGGTGATTGACAACCTGGCACTTCAAAAATGGTAAGTTCTTCCATAATTCCAAATAGTCCATTGAAAAAGGGGAAAAAAAGAGCAAAACAGCCAGAGAAATGGAAAAGAAACATCATTAAAAATAAAAGAAATAGTGGAATGGAGTATGAATCACACACGCTGATGAAAAAAGTTAAACCTGCAAGACAAATGAAAACTCCATGTGCTGAGACTTGTAAGCTCGAATGTTACAAAAATTTTAGTGATGACGAACGAAAACATTTGTTTAACTTATACTGTGCCCTTGGTAAAATAGAAAAGCAAAGACAATATATCGATAAATGTATGCAAAAAATTGAGCCCAGATACCGGTACATTCACATTGGGGGAACCAGAGGGCCTCGCCAAAATAATAATGCATTTTTTTCAAACAAGGTGATGAGGTTGTGCGCGTTTGCAAACTGTTTTTTTAAAACACCCTGTCTATCACCGATCGTTCAATTAGAACCGTATTGGATAAGCATCAAATTCGCTAAGCAAATATTAGAACCCGACCAAAGAGGTAAACACGGGAAACAGAAAAAACTTGATCCTAAATTAAAAGCTGGAATTTAGGAATTCGTAGATAAAATACCAAAAATTGAAAGTCATTACACAAGAGCAAATACATCCAAAACCTTCATTGAAGGCAGCAAAAGCGTTACAATCATGTATAACGACTACGTAGACATGTGTAAAGAAAAAAATGAGCCGGTTTGCAACTACATTTATTTCTATAGAACTTTTACGGAGGACTTCAACATCTCATTTTTCGTTCCAAAAAAAGATTTGTGTGAAGAATGTACATCATACAGTTTTTGTTGATGAAGTGGAGAAAATAAATATGAAAGAAATGTATGAAAATCACTTGGTTGAAAAAAAGTTGTCAAGAGATGAAAAAAGAAGATATGAACGTATTTGTAGCAGTGTATGATTTACAAGCTGTCATGCAATTGCCTAAGGGCGATGTCTCCGCATTTTATTACAAGTCAAAACTAAATGTTTTCAACTTCACTAGATATGACATAAAAACGAATAAATGCCAATGCTTTGTATGGGATGAAGCCAATGGACGCCGTGGAGTTAATGAATTAGGTACGTGCGTTCTACAGTATATTTAAAATTTGTCGACCACAGAAGATGCTGAAATAATATTTTATTCGGATAACTGTGCCGGACAGCAAAAAAACAAATTCATGATTGCCATGTACTTATACGCAATGCGCTATTTAGGTATAAAATCAATCACCCACAAGTACCTTATCAAAGGTTATACACAAAATGAAGGCGATTCAGCTCATTTCTTAATCGAGAGAGAAACCAAGCGTATGCTTAAAAGTGGTCCCATTTATACAACTGAAGGATTTGTATCAATAATCCGATCAGCAAAGAAAAGAGATGACCCATTTAATATTAACGAACGATGTCTTGAGGATTTTTTAGATTTAAAAATACTGGCAAATGACATCGGTCCATTAAATATGGCAGATTTGAAACTGTCGCTAGTAAAAAAATTCGAGTTCAACGAGAATCACCAAATTCGGTTTTTTATAAGACCACGTACGCTGACGAAAAGTTCAAGGAGGCGGTTGTTATTAAAAAAAAAAAGATGCAAGCAAAAGCGATTTCTTTAAACAAAGCTTTTCATACCAAACCAGGTATACCAGCAAATAAGAGAGCCGATATTAATGAGTTGATTAAAAAAAACTTATTCCAAATTTTTAGAAACCATTTTATGATAATTTGTAAAAAATTCATAGTCAGAGTTTCGTTACCAATATATTTTGGTATTCAGTTATTATTTTTTAATTACTTAAAGTAGAAAATTAAAATTTTTCGTTTGTTAAATATAACTTAAGATGAAAAGATGTTGAAGAGTTCCTTAATATTTTAAATTCAAAACACTGTTTCTATGAATTATATTTATTTTATGTTTTTTATGATATACATAAGTACATAATATGTATATTTGAAGTTCAAAAGACTGAAAATAAAATGTATTATTAATACTTTTGTTTGTTTTTTTCTCAACAATAACGACACATTATAACTTAAATGGCTACTTGGTGTGGATTTTTCTTTATGGATATGTTAAATATATTATAGTTAATTGGTTTATTTTGAAATTATAGGATTTCCTCTTTTCTGTGTAAGGTGAAAGTCAATTGAAAACTTTAAACACGTTTTCTGCAAAATCAATTTTTTGGACTTATGCCGGTCTTGCAGCAAATGAGCGATATGTACATGTAAGGAAAATATTATATAGTTATTTGTAAACCCTTAACTAAGTTTGTCATTGCGTCGGCTTTTAATGGATTAATCATCTTTAAAAAAAAGAGTGTTTCCCTAAAGATCTCTTGAAAGCCTTTAAAATAATATCCATATTGATTTTAAAATATTTGAAAATCTCAGAAGCCCGTAACTCGGAGAATATGGGGTCGGTAATGGATATTGAAGAAATTACAAAAGGAATGATAAACTTAGTTATGCCCTTTTTCCATTTTTTGTGTTTTGTTCGATGTTCTTACCATTGAACTAGGAGAACAACCCATATTCATTAAAAAAAATTTTTTTTGATAATAACTCCTGTTAGCACTATAAACAAATTACTTTAAACTATTTCCTGTATTTTGTTGTTAATTTGTGTATTCTATATATTTCAATAACTGATATTTTTTGTACAATTTTTCTGCTTTTGAATGAAAGTTTTATAAGAATATTACTATAACTATAGTAAATACAATAATGATCCTGCTCGTATTCTCCTCATGTGCATATATAAATTTGGTGTGCGCAAATTTTATGATTAATTTTAAAATGGTAAATGCATACATCATCACATTTTGAATTCATCATGCTGGCAGTTCCTCATCCTTTTTTATTGTATTTGCTGTAAAATTAAATATTTAAATTAATTTTATTTGGCTTTAGTTTGAATGTCAATAAACTTTAAAATTATACAAAGAGTAAAATCAAGGACTTCGTGCAAATTTTGCTATATAGTGCTGTTTTCAGCACTACATATGTACATGTAAGGAAAATATTATATAGTTATTTGTTACCCTTAACTAAGTTTGTCATTGCGTCGGCTTTTAATGGGTTAATCATCTTAAAAAAAGAGTATTTCCCTAAAGATCTCTTGAAAGCCTTTAAAATAATATCCATATTGATTTTAAAATATTTGAAAATCTCAGAAGCCCGTAACTCGGAGAATATGGGGTCGGTAATGGATATTGAAGAAATTACAAACGGAATGATAAACTTAGTTATGCCCTTTTTCCATTTTTTGTGTTTTGTTGTATAAAAATTAATTACTACATATATATAATTTTTCATAAAAATGCAATCGACTCTGAATGGGTTAAATATTTTAAAAAAATTTTAATATTGTTTTAGTTATTGTTTTCTCCTGTATTTTTCTAACTTCTTGCAGAGATTAAATTGGTCCTAATAATGTGGTTCATGACAATCGTTAGCAAATTGACTCTTTCCAATATTTCTTTATGAATTATCCTGTCTTTCATTAATTTCCAGCAATCATTCCATCTTCCATACTACTATTTTATGAAATTTATGGATGGCTTAATAATTTCAAAAAATGTGTTAAATTGAACTTACATTTTTGTGAACGAGCTTATCCCAAATGTATACGAACAACTTGAGAATTTGAATAATCAAATATCTGCACCTCAGATCGACAGACATTAGTGATTTTGAATAGTGATATAATTTTGAGTAATATTTTATTTAAAAAAAAAAAACATTTATTATTTCTTATTATCCTTATGTATGGTCCTATATCTATTTTATATTCTCAATTTGTTTCTTCTCTTCGGTTATTTTTTTGTTTTTTATTCTTAATTTTTTTGCCAATAAGGTCTCATAGACCTTTTAATTTAGTTGATACGTTTATATTTTAGTAGATATATTTCTATTCATCAGTTTTATTTGTGCTTGACGAAGCTTGTCTCCTACATTGTCATTTTGGATTTTGTTGTGAAATAGGTCGTATGTTTTTTTTATTCGTTACTGAATGAATGGTTAAAGTGTAGAGCTGAGTAACTCAGCAGCTCAGTAACATTATTCTTTAGTAACAGCTAGGTGAAATTTCGGCAAAGTTTATTGTACCCTTTCCCCCTGGCCATTTATGGAACTATGGCGAAAATCACAGTAATACAATTCAACTCTTAGTCGCTGCATCAATTATCTTTATTATTTTTTATCAATAGTAAGTTTTTAGGCGTTTAGAACGCTTTGTAAAATTTCTCGGACTTTTACCCCCAGATTGAATTTATCTTCTATATGTTTTATTACTAAAAATTTTGAATATGCAAACAGGTGATTAACTTATGATTTAGTGCTTAAAAATATCGATTTTTTAATTTTGGCCTTACTCAGTATTTTCGGCGTAATGCAATTATTAATGATCGGATTATTACTCTAAGATATTTGCTACAATTTTAATAAAATTTATAATAAATAAGTTTCAAGTTTTGTTCTAATAGCCCTTTTCGTTAAAAAGTTACAAGTCCCTAAATTGAGAAAAGGTGAAATATACCGTCACTGCCAAATGTTTTAAAACCAATTTTCAGATAACCTGTAGCGAATACGAAGAAAAGAAATACAAGGTAAAAAATTATTATTGTTCTTCCTCCAGCCCTATCCAAACAAGGTAGTTTTAAAACAAAATTTTTATACAAATTTAGTAGCATAATCGCCAATAAAAAACATAATTTACTCGTTGGGAGTTTTAGTTGAAGTTGCAAATTCAAGAGGTTGGTAATCGGTATGTGTTTCTAGATCTCTTACACCATATAAATAATTTTAAATGAAATATAATTAATTTTGACTAAGACATATGTATGTATATCTCCTTTAAGTTCGTGGCATAGTTAAGTTCAGTGAAATTGAGGGTTTTGGATATGAATTTAATTGGTTAATTCTCTTCTGTTGATACAGCACCAATAGCGGTATCTGACGCATCGGCCGTCAGGATTGTTTTTTCTTTATACTTAGGTTGCGTTAATTCGACCTGACCTGCCACGACATTCTTTCATTTAACAAATGCCGAGATATCTTCAGTATAGAGTATAATTTCAACTTTAATTGGATTAGCAGATACTCTACCGCCTCCTTCCGAAAGAAATCTAGGAAAAGATTTTGCCACATTACGCTAATATAATATATTTAAAGTAATAAGCTTCAAGACCAACGAAACTTAGAAGGTACCTTAGACTTTGTGGTTGTGATAATTGTTGATTGCTTCTGCTTTTGCTACTCCCTGTGCTATAACAGAACCCAGAAATTCGACTAATTCCTTAAAAGACTTTAACTTTACAAGGATATTTTTATATTTGTCTCTCTTAGTGTACTGATTACTACTTTCAAATGTTGTATCCGTTCTTTTAATATTTTTTAGAATACCATAATTTTATCTATACAAACATAATACTACCTAATACTACTATCAATAAATTTGCTCATAATATCGTCCATTGCGTTTTTAGAAATGCTTGATGCATTCCTCAACCTAAATGGCATTGAAACTAAATCGTCCTTTCCATTGTTGACGGGAAATGCGGGTTTTTCTATATCGTCGTTTTTCATAACAATTTGGTCAATAGTTGAAAAATCTTGCTTCGCCTAAGTTAGAGTGTATAACATTACAGTATTTATATGCTGTTGTTATCTGATTTCGTTTCTTGTAATCGGCTATCCTGGTAAATTATAAAAACCTTTACTCTTACGAACAATGCTTGCTTCTAATAACTTTTCTATTTCAGTATGAACGAGTGAGTTTGCAGATAGCGAATATGGATGTTGTTTCCTCCACACTAGATCATTATTACCTGTCATAACATTCGCTTTAATTTCTGTTCTAAAAGGCAGATTTAAGTTAATATTCACTTTTTCTCATAAATTTTTGTGTAGTTCTCCCAAGATTAGCGATTGATGATCACCATTTTAAGCTAAAACACTATTATTAGTACATGCAGAATAATCTTTAATAATAATTTTATTTAAGATCTTTTTTCAAATATTTTTGTGATAATTTAGATTTTCCATGTGAAATATTTTTACCAATTTTATATTTTTGAGTTCTTAAACCTAAAATATTCCCGCAATATCTTGCACAAGTTATTGTTCGGTGAAAGTATATCCATTAATAGTTTTTACTACTTTCTTGATAACTAAATCCCTTCCGTTCGCAAGAACACTAGGCTTGCAGTAGCCTGCTCGTTGCGCCGACAATAAATAGCATATTTCTTCTACTAGGTCTTTTATGCAATCCAGCGTTTACTAAATTTTGTATTTTATGAAGATAATCACAAACTGCAAGTTAAGTTTCTTAGGTAGAAATTATTTAAAGAATTAAAATTTTACGAGCTTTTAACTGCGCTGGAAAATTAATAAAAACACCGAAAACAAATTAATTACTTTAACTTTTATTCAGACAGTTTTATTATTTTAAAATACCAATTTATTTCTTCATTCATATATGTATGTATTTTTAATTTTTGGCTTTTGTGTTTTATTTTTTTTAATTTTAATTGTTGTTTTTATTTTATTTATTCGTCTAATAAATTTTTTTGCTTGTATCTTATTATTTTTATTAATATTATTATTATTTAATTTCATTGAATGGTTTATCTTTTTATTTAATTTTTTTCAATAATAAAAAAATAAATTAATAAAGTCGTTTTATTTTACAAAATCATTAAAAGGGTTTTATTTAATAAAATAAATAAATCGTACACTAAATACTTTAAAGCAAAGTTATTCAACGATTATTAGGTACACAGTAAACAAACACTTTTTTAAACGGATTAAACCACACAAAAAATATTGCTGTTAATAAACCACAATTTGTTTTGCTAAAAATAACAGCTGACTGAAGCAGCTTGAAGTGTTAGTGAATGGCAAAATGGTTAATTTTGTGGTTAAATTTTTTAAACCAAACAATTGTGGTTAAAAAAGCATAGTGAATCGCACTACAGCGTTTACTAAATTTTGTATTTTATGAAGATAATCACAAACTGCAAGTTAAGTTTCTTAGGTAGAAATTATTTAAAAAATTAAAATTTTAAGAGCTTTTAACTGCGCTGGAAAATTAATAAAAACACCGAAAACAAATTAATTACTTTAACTTTTATTCAGACAGTTTTATTATTTTAAAATACCAGTTTATTTCTTCATTACTCAACGTATACTAATGAATTAAAATCCAATTGGTTAAAATGATTATTATTAATTGATAGCAAATAATTTTATAGACAAAATTTTAAACCAATTTTATAATTCTCCCCATAGCTGGGGAAGGGTTGTTTATCTTTATTTTAAAAAAATTATCTATATCTTCTGGTAAATTGTTTATTTAAAAGTTTACATGGTTTTGTTTTGTTTTCTTTTTTTTTTTTTTTTTTTTGGAAATTTTTTAATTTAATATTATTTGTTTTTTGAGTTAAGTTGGCAGTGCGATTTGCTAGCACTAATTATTTTAAGTCATGCACCAGGTTAATTTCTTTTATTAAATTTAGTCTCCCATTTTTTAAATTTTGGTTTGTTTTATTTTTTTTTTTTTTTGTTTTTCATTTGTTCTCGTTTTGTAAGGATACTTATTTTGCTTTTTTATCACTCCGACCGAATCCTCTTCTTGGTTTTTTCAGGATATTGATACAGAGGGCGATGTCGGTTGAGCCCCCAGTAAAAGTATTATAGTTTTATTTGTAATAAAAGAAATTTAATTTTATTTACATTTGGCTTACAACCCTTGATTTTTAACAACTTTGAACTAATTGTTTTTTTATACTACATTGATTTATTTCTACATGCCAAACATGATTTTGGTTCCACGGCAATAATCGATAATAATTATTAAAAGTGATATTCAGCATATTTACAATGCGCGTGTAAAATAATATAATATTTACATTGTGGGGCCTTTAAACTTTTTTGTTGCAAACATCATAAATTTTATAGTAATGAAGATATTAAACAATTTTAAAAAGCATTTGAAAGAATAGTCAAGATTTGCAAGGTCATAGGTTAGCCGTGGTCCTTTGCAGCAATGTTTGCTTTTGACTGTTTTCGATACAAACATCATAACTTTCCAAGCAATATATTTAAAAAATAAGATATTTTTTTTTGAAAGGAAGTATTGAGAGAGAAAAACATACGTTTAACATATTAAAACATACGTAAATAAGTGTTGTTGTTGAAAAAGATAGGAAATAGTTTCAGAGGCCTATAACTTGGAAAAAATTATTAAAAATGGATATTGTAAAAGTTTTTTTCCACTTTTTGTGCTCAGGGTATAAAAATTAAGTAATACATAGTATATATATATATATATATATAATTTTATATAATATATAATTTTACATAAAAATGACCTCGGCTCATTTATGTATAAAATATATAATAATTTATTCATATTGTATTTCTATTATATATAGAAGCCATTATTCATCCTAAATTTAATTTTTTAAAAAATTTAGTATTTTATTCAAAAGCTTTTAAATAATAGATAATTTAAAAATTTGAAAATTTCATTTCAATTTTTTGTTTGAATTAAGTTACTTTATCATTCCAAATGACATAAAAAAATTAAAGGTAGGCGTGCTCTGTCATGTTCTTCCCTCAAATAATGAAAGAAGTACTACTAATTTATTTCGTGTCTGTACTAAAAGTTACAACAAATTTTGACAAATAAACCAATATTATACATGTTACGTGAAACACTCAAAAGTTACAAAAAGTTTTAAAAAAGTGTAACTAAACAGCAACACTGACGTACATACATGCGTTCATACTAAAGAGCTGCACAAAATGTTTTAATAGTTCTATCAAAGACAATAAATTTATAAAGATGTTGCACTTTGAACATTTAAAAAATCAAAAATTATGAGCAGTTTCATGGTAGCGGGGGTAAGAGATAAGAGGGAAAAAATTTCTGTGAGCGCAACCAAAACTCAAGAGAGCACAATATTAGTTTGTAAACAAGACAGATTCATACACACATGCGTTTCAAAATGTGTGTGGATGTTCATAAGAAATGTTTTGTTAAAGGAAAGTATTGAGAGACAAAAACACACATTTAACATATAGAAACGTACATACATACTTTCACATCTACATACTCGTATAAAGAAGAATGTGCTTCATAAAATTTTATTTCTGAATTCTATTTTTCCTACTTATTTAAAAATTGTTTGTAAAATAAGCTTAAGAACGAAACTATATGACTGCTCTTGTTATTGTAGGGTAACTATATATTTTTATTTGTGTATTTTTAAAAATATCCATAATCGCACCGAACTAATCATACCCTAAATTACGTAGTAATTTTTTTTAGCATTTATTCTTGTGGATACTTAATATGTTTTTTAAGAAATTTCAAACAATGGTAATAAAATAAGGCACTTATTTATGTATATTTATTATTAAATTTTTTGTTAAGTTTATTTAACCTGCATATAGGTATAATATATATAAACCTCACTATATAAACCTCAATATGAATTTAATAGCTAAATTTATAAATTAAAATTGCCAAACAAAATAAATTACTGGCGCCTTAAAATTTAGACTTTCCCAGTACTTGTTACTTTACACTCATGTGTTTCCCATGAGCAATACTTTCTTAGCAACATAATTTAGTCAGTAACATTTTCAACATTAACTTCTTCAAATACTTAAAAATTGCATACTCAATAATTGTGTGTGCTTAAAAAGTATAATAGTGTGGATCAGAGTAAGCATTTGCTCATAATTTCATTGCACATGGGTGAGAAGCTGCCTTGCTTTTTTTCCCCTCACCGTACATGTGCGAGTGTGTGTGCTTTTTTCTTTTTCATCAAATGATAATTTTTTTGTTTTGCACACACACCATGCCACATGAGTGAAAATGGTTTTACATGTTTTTGTCTCATCGCACAAGAGTGTGAAATGTGCTAATTTTATTTTGCTCTTGGATGAGAAATGAGCACATTTTTTTCTTGCTCATCCTCATGTCTGAGAAATGTGCAAATTTTTTTTTTTGCTCATGGATAAGAAATGTGCACATATTCTTTTGCTGATGGATGAGAAATGTGCGCGTTTTGGCAGAAACATAATGAAAACTAGTAGCAAAGACAATAAATTTATAAAGATGTTGCAGTTTGAACATTTAAAAAATCAAAAATTATGAGCAGTTTCACGGTAGCGGGGGTAAGAGATAAGAGGGAAAAAATTTCTGTGAGCGCAACCAAAACTCAAGAGAGCACAATATTAGTTTTGTAAAAAAGACAGATTCATACACACATGCGCAGCGTTGCCAAAATGATGATTTTATCATATTTTTGATGATTTTTAAACCAAAATAGGATTTGATGATTTTTTTTCTTAACTTATGATTTCTAATTTATAAAAACTATGATTTTTGTATTTCAAATGTAGCAAAAATAGCTCGTGCTGACGACATTGAAGCTTTTCCGGTGTTGCCAAAATTTGTTCAAAACATTTCTTCAGCAAATGACGAACGAATATTCTCAATAGTCAATTTAAACAAAACTAAATATAGAAATAGATTAGACCACAGCACTCTCGAAGACATCTTATACGCAAAAGATAACTTAGCAATAAAATACTGTTCCTGCTTTAATTTAAAAATTAACCAAGATATTATTAAAAATAAGAAACCCCTATAATATATAGTAAAAGTTTTTCGTAAAACTTCGTACAGTCTTAACAATAATAATTTAAATATATACAATAACATATGTATTTTAATTACATTTTAAATACATTTTAAAATAAAATTTTGTATCGAAGAAATGATGATTTTTTTCCATGAAATATGATTTTTTTTCTGTATATGATGATTTTCTTCTCAAAGCTTCTGGCAACGCTGCACATGCATTTAAAAATTAGTGTGGATGTTCATAAGAAATGTTTTGTTAAAGGAAAGTATTGAGAGACAGAAACACACATTTAACATATAGAAACGTACATACATAATTTCATATCTACATATAAAGAAGAATGTGCTTCATAAAATTTTATTTCTGAATTCTATTTTTCCTACTTATTTAAAAATTGTTTGTAAAATAAGCTTAAAAACGAAACTATATGACTGCTCTTGCTATTGTAGGATAAATATGTATATATTTTTATTTGTGTATTTTTAAAAATATGGATAATCGCATAATTAGCATTTATTCTAGTGGATACTTAATATGTTTTTTAAGAAATTTCAAACAATGGTAATAAAATAAGGCACTTATTTATGTATATTTATTATAAATTTTTTTGTTAAGTTTATTTAACCTGCATATAGGTTCAATATACATAAACCTCAATATGAATTTGATAGCTAAATTTATAAATTAAAATTGCCAAACAAAATAAATTACTGGCGCTTTAAAATTTAGACTTTCCCAGTACTTGTTACTTTGCACTCATGTGTTTCCCATGAGCAATGCTTTCTTAGCAACATACATAAGTAAATATAAGCAAATTCGGAATTTCCAACCTGTTTTTGTGATAAGAATTATTCTCGTCAAACCAGACATAATAATTTTAGTACACTATGCACATTGCTTCGCAATATATTTTTTATGTTTTTAGCTGCTGTTTTTACAAAATAGTATTTATAAGACTTTATGCGTGTTTTTATAGTTCTTAGAACGGATAAACATATCCGATGGATATGTCAGAATTTGTGAAGGTTTAATTATATCAATTGTCCTGGATTAATAGCAAGAAAATTGTTAAAATATCGCAATTTTCCATGTTTTACACCAAGAACTTTCTATTTTTCATTTGAAAAGCCATTAAGAAATAATTTCACCCAATTTCGTACAAAAAAATTAATTTTAATCTTTAAAAATATTGTGCTAATTATTCCGAACAAATTATTAAAATCACCGATTTTGATTATTGAAGTTAAAAGCACATCTCGATGGCCATTTCGGTACCGTTTACTTAGCTTTTCAGGAAACTTCTCACAAACATTTTAAATAAACTAAAATTTTTTTGTTCAAACAATAAATATTAATATAAATATAATAATAAATATAAATATTAAATATATAATATTTCATGATATTCTCATGAAACATTTTTTATTTAAAAGTAGAAATTGAAATGTATTACTGCGTAGAAAATATATTCATGTGGCCATTTCGCTACTGCTATTTTAGCTCATTAGTGGATTTTACTCAAATTTTGTAAAGAAAACTTGAAAGTCTTATATCAAAAGCCAAATTGATTAAATAAGACAGAACTCTATTGAATCAATAAGAGAAAAAGACAGGAACAAAAGGACAGTATACAAAAGCACAGCAAACATTCAGTAACTAAAAAAGTAAAGTAAATTAAAATCGAAAAGGTTCCGAATAATAAATTTTCATATTGATAATAAATGAATATAATATTCGGTGTAAATCGATGCTATTTCTTTTATAATACAACAAAACACATATTGTTACCATACAAATACACAATAGGTAACATTGGTTTACAGGCAGCGTTGCCGCTTTGGTCCAATCGGACCAAACTTGGTAGTTTTTCGTTTTTAAAAAACAATTTGGTAGTTTGGTTGGTTTGTTGCATTTTTTTTTTTAATTTTTGGTAGGTTTTCCTCCTCTAGCAATTTTTTAGCAATAGTAAATTTTTCACCTTAAAATTTCAGAACATAAAATAAAAAGAATTGTAACTTTGAATTAAATAAACAATAACTTTGAATAGTGTTTTCACTGTTTTCAAAAACTGTTTTAGGTGTAATAAAAAACATATCTGCTTTTTTGCATAGAGATGATTAAAGCTATAACCATCTGTGGTTTAAGAAACGCGAACAATATTATGAAATTGAAATTAACATAATTTTTGAGTGAAGTTTTATTTTTAAGTGCACGTATTAAAAAAATTAACAGACATAATGGAAAAGAAAGTAAATTTTTTTAATTGTAAATATGTACCTATTTATTACATAAATATTTACTAATATTGCATGTAAAGAAGTAGTCAAAAGAAAATTTAGAACCGAATGGTTGAGCGAATTTGATTGGCTCCAGGAAAGAGATGGCTGTTCATTCTGCATAGTATGCTCTAAAACTATTTTAAATCATAACACCCATCTCAAAAATCACCAAAGACAAACTACCATCTCAACAACTACGGGGGAAAAAAACCAAGTGAGTATAACAGAGTTTATGTGCAAGAAATGCATTTTTAAATTTTTGGTAGGCTGTGAACGATTTTGGTAGGATTTCTGAAAATTATTGGTAGAAAGCAAATTTCTTGTGTGGTAACCCTGTTTACAGGGATATTTTATAATGTAAATATATACACACTCGTACGCACGTATATACAAATGAATTAATGTGAGATGAGAGTAACAAGTTTGCTGAGAATAATAATCTCTCTTTGTGATTTTACTCTTTAAGTGGCAGTAGCAGTACGTCCATCGACAAAATATGCACTGGATGTAGAATGTACGGCAGTGAAACATCTTAGTATATTTATAGTCTTTGCTAGTAGTTATTTAGAAAAAATATGAAAATTTCTTAGAAAACGAAATGCGATATTTAATTGTATGTTGGATTTTACGTTCATACGTATATATTTGTTTATTAAGTTATTACCATTTTATATGACATTTCTTCAGTATATGCTATTTTTTTATTATTAAAAACTTTTATGACGGCACTCAAAGATGAAGCTAAATATCTTTTGTTGTAAAATAAAAATATTTTATTTGCTCTTTTTTCTTTTTTTTAAGTAAAATTTCACTTTATATAAATAACTCATCAAAGAAAATGTGCAATAACTAATACTGCAAAAAGTGAGGATTAAGGTTAATGATTTACTTATTCTCAACTATTTATAAGAAAACGATTACATATATTCTGGGAAGGGTTTTTTTGTTGTTTATTGTTATCATAAACTAATTTATTTTCGTTTGGGTTTTTTGCCTATCCAATTGTTTTTATGGTCTTTTAAGTTGCGTGTTTATTTGTTGTTGGTAATGTTTTTAGAGATTTTACTTGTGTATTTGTTATTGTTTTTTACTCTTTAATTGCCAGGAAAAAACTAAATTTTTGGACACACAATTATCGAACAAAATCATTCATTTCCTGGTATTGTTGGTAAAACCAAAACGTTCTTGGTAAAACTATTGCAGAAAAAATTTGTACTGTTTAGAAGATATTTTGCTTTTTTTTGGCTAAATAGAGCGCGTGTAGAAAAGAGTTAATCAATATTCTTTTGAACTTCTATCCGATAGTAACTTTTGACTAAAAGAAAAATAGATCATTATAAAATTTTAGAATGTAAAAATAAAGCACAGTACAATGCTTGTGGAAAAATATTAAGTGCATCTAGTAAATATGAACGTAGAAGTATGTAATAAAAAAATTTTCATTAAAAAATGTTTCAAAAATAAAGCAGAATATACCAGTCCGAAAAACAAGAACAAATACACTCGCAACTAAAAGACCATAAAAACAATTAGACAGGCAAAAACCCAAACGAAAATAAATTAATTTATGATCTATCAAATGATAGAGTTTGTTAGTACGGCCTTCTATATAAACTGCACCATTTCATTCTGTACTAAAATCCTATTTACAGGATCGAAAATTTTTGCAAAGGTTTACGATGATACGTCTAGTATATATGAAATATACTTAGGAGTACCAAACGGCAGCGTTTTAGGACCCATATTATATACTATATATACGTCCGACATGCCCACAACAGACAATGTTACACTAGCTACATATGCTGATGACACTGCTATAAAATCTGCAAATGAGTCTCCAGTGGAACATCGATTGTTCTCCAAAGAGAACTAAATGATTTACAACAATGGTTTGGCAAATGGAAAATAGAAACAAACACAAATAAATCAATCATATCACGTTTACTTTGCGAAAAGAAGATTTTCCACCTTTGTATCTGATGGCTTTCAAATACCAAAAACAAATTGTGTAAAATATTTAGGGATGTATCTTGACAAACGCCTCACTTGGAAAGATCATATAAAGGCCAAGAAAGATCAACTTAATAACAAAACGAAAAAAAATGTTTTGGTTAGTTGGTGCAAAGTCTTAGCTTAGTATAGAAAACATACTAAATACTACTATATACTAAAATAGGGTATTTATATTTTTAAATTGCGGAGCAGGTGGGGAGAAAAAGCGTACCAGGATGGAAGAAAAATAGGAAGTAGTAATTTTTATGTGTCTGAATCAATATAAACAGTCTGAATGAATTTCGAAACATAGATAGCTACACATCTATATCTGTTTCCAAAGCTAGGACCTAGATGAGAGAACAAGAAGAAAAATGGGCATTTACGTCTGTTCCAATTACAATAAAATTTTAAATATAGTAGTTAAATATTTATGTAATGGGTGGAATATTCCATATTTATTTAAAAAAAAAGAGTAGTAGGTAGGAGTGAGGGATAGGAAAACCGCGCAATTTTATGAATTTTAACTGATATTAACCCTTATCGGTCGTAAGTCACCTCTGACGTGACAACAGTTCTTTTCTGCAACGGTCGTATGGCACGTGTGAAGTGACAAGGCGAATCATGTCGAAACATACTGTCTATTGATGAGATTTGTTTTTAAAATGCATTCATTTCTTCAATTTACCGTTACCATTTGAAAATACGTATTTACCGTTACCGTTTGAGCATAAGAATCTTTTCAGTTTGTCCTTATCAGCAGAGCATTTAACTTGTGCAATAAACTTTCAATTCTTTTTTTTAATGTCTGAATTTATTTTTTGCCCATAAAATGAATAAAGAAAATATTATAAATATCAAAGAAATTTCTGAAAGTGATTTTAGCTCTAGTGATGAGTTTAGCAATAACGCTTCGTTATTTTCTAAGAAAAGAAGAGTTATAGTTCCTACACAATACTCAAGAGAAAACCATTTCTTCATGTTCGAGATTGCTTCAAAAAATACCATACATTACAAGTATATAAATAATTATCAGAAACTCAGACATGTAGTAGTTGTACAAAAAATAAATAATTTGTAACAAAACTGAAAAGAAATGAATATAAATGTATAATAACATACTATTGTTTTTTTTTTTCATATTTGTTAAAAATAACTACAACCTGGTGAGAATCAAACGTGTGAAAAGTCGCGTCCGATAAGGGTTAAAAAATCAGATTCTAAAGATATTTGAAATATAGATATCTTCTGATCTGTAAGATCCAAACTGATTTGTTAGATTTATTACGTGTTCGGAGGATATAATATATTATACAGTGCTCAGAAAGCCCCAAAAATTAGACCTAGGCAATGGTGGGTACAATAAGCTAGTTATTGATATGAAGAAGAATGCTGATGAAGGATGTAGCAGTCCAGAAAACGCAGTATTTCATTCCGCAGGTGTCTAATTTTTCTTGTTTTCTTTGGAAAACGTTTTAAGAAATAAAAATAAATGACTTTAAGCCAAAATCAATTTCGTTTTATTTAATCATATAAATCTTCAAAAGTTGCTGCGAAGCATTTGGAAATTTCGGTTTTGATGGGGCCTTTTTACTTGGTGTCGGGGTAGCTAATACATGAGATACTATAGACCAATTCGAAGCGGTTGTATCTTGTTTCTAGAAATAAAAAATATTTTTATATTTTACTTATAAAATATTTTTATTAAAAAATGTCTTATTTGTTTCTTCATTACACATATTTAAGTAGTAAGTAAGTCGATGTCGTCAATATTTTTTTGTTTTATTCATATGGGATTGGGGCCTGGAATGACCGGACCTGGTAGGCACTTCTACACACAGAAAAAAGATTGGTAATAATTCTGTTGATATGTTTGAAATTTAATTACTAATATAATTATTTGATTTTTAATATAAATAAATTATAATTTTGACTTATTTTTAACACTAAAAGCTAACAAATGATATTTACGTCCAAATATTGGTTGTAAAAGCTCTAAAAAAGTTATCGTTACCGATTTGTGTATTTACTAAAATCTATTGTATTAAATGAAAGATACAACTAAACTTATTCAGCACATTGCTACTGAATACCGAATTTTGGTAGTTAGAATCATAAAAATAGCAAAACTTGCGGTATGGGATGAAAATTTGAACAAACTACATACATATGTCGTAAAGAAGGATCATAATGTGAAGGATAGCGCTAAACATGAAATTTATAAAGTGTAATCTTACTCCGGTAATTTTTTTTTAAATAAAAGTAAATATTAACATATTTTATTGTTTTATTTAATTCACAATAATACTTTATAGTCACCAAAGAATAATTTTTTAAATAGTTGTGAGTGTCACATTCATTCAGTTATTACAACCGAATTCAATATAATACACACAACTGACAAAATTCGATTGGCAACGAATTCGGTTCTCAGAACGAATTTCTGTTCTCATTGTAGTATCATCACTAGTAGTTTTCTAACGTATAAATAATCTAAATCTAAATCTTTTTTTTGTGTTACTTTTTCTTATCCTGATTAAAAAATTGAATCATCGATATTGATTATAGAGGGTGAAAGCAAATCTCGATGGCCGTTTCGCTACCGCTTACTTAGCTCGTCAGGAAACTTCTCACAAACATTTTAAATAAACTCAAGATTTTTGTCCAAGCAATAAAGTGAAGGTGAGATGCAAAGTTTAAGCAAAAACAACAATAATCAACTATGATTTTATTTTCCTTTTATACACTGTATACGGCTGACTTTTTTTCGGCTCTTTTATACAGTTAAAAGATTATGAAAAAAAATACCACAAAACACTGCGATAATTTATTTTTATAATTAATTTTCAAACAAAGAAATTTCCTTTTTTCGGTGTTCTTTTTCTTATCCCGATAAACTCATTAACTCACCGATATTGAAAATTGAGGGTGAAAGCACGTCTCGATGGCCATTTTGCTATCTCTTACTTTGCTCTTCAGAAAACTTCTCACAAACATTTTCTATAAACACGCAAATAACAAACATTATGGTTGCATTATATGGTTGCTAACAAAATATAGTACGGTTACATTTGCAACCATATTGTTGTCTAGAAAAAATAACTTTCTAAGCTATAAACATAATTACGTTTAAATATAAACATTAAATGGTTAAATTAAAATGTAATAATATGGCTGAAAATTACATGTTATATAATTGAATTATAATATAGTCTTGTAAGTGCAAAATTTTCCTGATATAAAGGACTTGTTATTGTTTTATCATTAACGATTTGTCATAAAAATTATTTAGAAACATAAATCCACAAAAAATATCAATTATTTGTTTATAATAACGCTTAGATCATAGGCTACAAGAATTAGTTATATAAAAATATAGGCCCATATATCGTAGCATTGTCATTATCGGTTTTGCTGGTTTAAAATTTAAAACCCTCTTTTACCTTTAAAATATACTTTTACGTGTCTATAGTACACAAAAAGTTTACTTTAATGAAAAGTGTACTAAGAACTTATAGAATATTCTTTATTTATGACTATGATTATGGGCCATAGTTTATAAGCCCAAATAAATGGTTTCACAATTGGGATTCAAACACAAGAATAAAGCTGTATATGTATGCTTACAATACATACATACATATTTATTTCATGTTTTTAAATGTTTTGGTTCCCTTTTTATTTGTTTTCATATTTTGCATATTATTTTTAATTATTTATTTTGTACATAAATTTATAATTTTTCACATTCTTTAACAATAAAAACCAATATCAAAAAACCAGAAAAATTACTAAACTGTCAAGATTTAGAACAAAATATTTTTTAGCCCAAACACTTTTCTGTATTAGGTTAATACTTTGATTAATAATAATATATTATGGGTAAATATTTTACATTATTTTTAAAAAGTTATAAAACTTTGGTTCTCCGCAACTATACATTGTTTTCTGAGTGTTTATTTCTGCTTGAATTAAAGATTTTTGTCCACACAAAATAGAAAAGACAAAATCAAAATTTGAGCAAAAACAAAAAATAGATATACAACAGCAACGAGTGCAGAAAATGTAGTTGAGAAACGATCAACGCACTTAAAAAATAATGAGTGAAAGTTGGTAACGTTGAAGTGAGAGGTCAAAGGTATGGTAAGAGCCAAAAAAATGAGGAGAGAATCAGACGCTATTAAGCAAAAAGGAGAGGGATGGTTAAAAAGTTGAAATCTCATTGGTGTTATGTTTATGATGCTGTACTACATTAATGAGAGAAGATAAGTTAAATCAACTTATCTTGTGAAATATTCTTATTCATATATGTACTTACATTCATACTTTCATGATTTTAAAATTAACGGAATCCTTTTGATAAAAAATATTGTTGTTTTTAAAAGTTGTTAGCAAAGTTGTATTGCGCAGTAAAAAATAGAGAGATATTTGCATCGTTAAACTTAAAAATTGATTCCGTTATTTTTTCTTCTTTACCTGTTTTTACATACTAGACATCTGCAACGAGTAACTTTTTTGTGCATATGTGAAACTCGCTTCCAAACATTGTTTATATTTGTTCTCTCAGTGAGAGCACAAGCAGTGAAGAGTAGTGATTGCTTCTTCGGCAAGAACGAATATGCAATAAGCCGAAGTTAAGATGTTTCGAAAAAACTAGCATATAAGAATACAAGTACCAAAAAATGAAGTACCTAAAATAATATGTTCACTTCATATGGTACTGCAAGTATTTTTTGCCTTCTTTATAGTGAAGCTTATATATATATATATATATATATATATATATATATATATATATATATATATATATATATATATTTATATATATATGGCAACTCGTCCGAAAGTGACAGCAGTTTTCAGTGAGCCAAGATTGGTAAAAAAAAACGTTATGGTAACACTTGCTCTCTTTCTTTACTTACTCCCTTGATTAACCACGTTTTTTGAAAAAAGGTTATAAAAAGTTTTCTACGAATTTTGTTTTGTAAAGTAAACCATTTTTTATTGCTAATAAAGAAAATATAATTTAACGAAAAATATTGTGCATTTATTTTACAACACACTATATTACTGGTGACCCTTCGACAAAACATAAAATTTAACATTTTACCCGGCTTTGAATATGTCGCTGACTGGCTCGATAGACGATGCCATGGAGCTCAAATCAGAGCAACGACCGGCTCCACCGGCAATGGATGTAGTTGCTTCTTTAAAAATCCAATGCCAACCCTGACCGAGACAGGTGTTGAGGCATTCCTTTATGCTATAGAGTTTTGGTTTGAAGCGTCTGGCATAACATCGGACATTAAAAAATTCAACACAATATGTGCATCCATACCACCATCAAAACTTCTGCAAATACGCCCCATCATTGACTCAGCACCTCCAGCCAAAAAATATGACTACATCAAACGCACACTGATCGAACACTTTGCTGACAGCGAACAACGCCGAGTTCAGCGTGTCATATCAGATATGCCATTAGGTGATAGGAAGCCTAGCGAACTCTACAGCGAAATGAAACGTGTAGCAGGAGATTCATTAAGTCAAACCATATTACAAGATTTATTGGTAAGTCGTCTGCCAACGCATATTCAACCAGCCATCATTGCTGCCAACGTGGATGTTTTGGAGAAAATTAAAATAGCAGATGCCATTACTGAATCAATGCATTTGCAACATAATCAAATCAAAAAATTACAACTCCTCCAGCGGAGGTGCAAAGTTTCCAAAACCAAGTGGCACAACTTACTCGCGATATGCGAAAACTTCTGCGAAATAACAGTTTTAGGAATCGTTCTCGTTCACGCAGCCCAAATATAAACAATGGCCTTTTTTGGTATCATAGCAGATTTGGTACTAATGCCACGAGATGTCGACAACCATGTAGCTTTAATTCCCATTCAACGACGGCAGCAACGAACCGTAAAACACAACAATGACATAAAATATGTTATGCAGTATCTCAAATAACTGACCACCCTAAAAATATGCAATCTTATCGGCTAAGATTTTGAATTGAAATTGAAATATATTTTATTGAGTCTTCTTTTTTTTCATAAAATTATTAATACTAACATTAAGTGTAACAGGAAAACTTAAAACTATATCGTATTATTTTAATAGCATGAAATTATTTTGAGTATGCAACTTGCTTATCAATATACAAATTAGACAAATTAAAAAAATATTAGAAATATACAATGCTTGCTCCCGGCATTTACTGTTACAGTAGAGTAGTACCTACTTTATGTATTCTTAATACTAAATAAAACTAAAATTTTTTTTAACAACTTAATACAAAAAAAGGAAACAAGGAAAAATAAACAAAAAAGATAAAAAAAATAAATAAAACAAAATTACCCCCTATGTACACCAGGTGTAACACATGAGTAGAAGGTTCTACCAGTATTACTGTGTATTTCTTCTTGCAAAATTCCAATTGAAGAAAGATAATTTGAGTTTGATCAGTTAAATTCTAATTCATTTACTAAAATGTCTTGCATTATGCTACCTTCAAAATAAGATAGTCTATCTACAAAGCGTTTCATAAAATTTAGAGCATAAATAGAAAGAGGACATATTTTAGACTCTTTATATATAAATTCATTTGAAAATCGTTTATTTTGAGTTTTAAAGTTTCTTTCTATGCACTTTCGAATGAGATGCCGTTCAAAAATTTTCATTTTTTTCATAGCTGTTTTTGATATGCTAAACCATACCGGAAATGCATACATGAGTATTGGTCGTATACTTGTTTTATACAAAAGTAGTTTTGTTTTAACGGGCAAAACTTTACTGTTGAAAAACCTGGCGAAAACTCCTTTTATTTTATTAGCCTTTTCCAAATTGTAATCAACATGTTTATTAAACTTTAAAAGCTTATTGAAATTTACTCCAAGATATTTCATGTCATCCCTAAATATGATTTCATTTCTATTTAAGGTCAATTTTAACTTCTTACTTTCTGGTACAACAGTATATTTACATTTCCCGGATGCGTTGCGTAAACATATTGCATTACTTTTTAAAGTATTTATTTTTATTCCCCATTGAGAATAAAATTCATTAACAGATTCAAGATGAGATGAAACATTTTGGAGTGCAACCATAGGAGACACATCATTAGCGTATAGCAGCAAGTTGTCAGCATAAAGAATACTTTTAGAATTATTTCGTTCATGAGGTATGTCATATATAAAAATATTGTACAGAATAGGAGCCAACACAGAACCTTGTGGAACGCCGCAAAAAACTTTACCTTGAGAAGACATCATATTATTTAATAACACATAAAACTTTCTGTTATTAAAGAAACTCTGAAACAATTTCACAATCGATGGATCAAATCCTATTTTGATCATTTTATATAGGATGCCGTCATGGTATGCTCTATCAAAAGCTCTTTCAATATCCAGGGATACTGCTACGGTATTGACCTCTTTTAAAATTTTGCACAATAACCGTGTGAAATTTCAAAAGAGCATGAACCGTACTATTGCCTTTCTTAAAACCAAATTGGTTTTGTGGAATATAGTCTTCATTTAAGCCTCTATCCATTTTTTCACGGATAATTCTTTCAAATACTTTTCCGAGGTTAGGAAGTAAAAAAATAGGCCTTAAGTTGTTTATATCATCATTACCTTTTTGCTTAGCAATTGGAACAATTTTTGCAATTTTCCATGAATTAGGAAAATAACTGTTGTTGAGGCAATTATTAAAAAGTATCGTTAGATATTCAAAAGCTTTTAAAGGAAATTTTTTAATTAAAAAGTTTGATATATTATCAATCCCTGACGACTTCTTATTATTTATTAATTTAATGATACCTAAAAGTGAATCGATATTCGTGAATTTTGAGTTACCCAGATTGTTTAATGACGTAAATTCATTATTGAATTCAACACTACTTTGAGACTGTGAAATAGTTTCGTTGATTGTTTCCTGAATTTCTGGAATATTTCTATTAGGGTAAAACCTTTCATAAACCGTTGTAAAATGATCCTTTAAGATATCTAATTTTTGGTTAACCTGAGTAATTTTGACACCATTTACTGAAAAATCTTTTACGGAGGGACAATTTTTATTTCCAATAATTTCATTCTCAACAAGTTTGCTACCTTATCCGATGCAATAAATTTTCTAGTTTTATATGTAATCTTCTTGCTATGAATTTCTGTAATAAAATTCACGGAAGAGTTCAATTCTTCAATATGACAATCAATTTCTTCGTTCGATAAATTCCTGTTGTTTGGAGGGAAATGATTTAATAAGGAATAACTAACATCAGCTTTAAAACTATTCCAATTTGTTCCTTTAAAAGACACAAAATGAGCAGGTGCCTTGAAAATGAAGTTAAAATTTGAAATGTTAATATGGAGTCTCATTGGTATATGATCGGAAAAGGTAGGAAGTGTTGATATTTTAAAATTTGAATTTTGAAAATCAATAAAATAGTACTAATTAAGAAATGATCTAAATGTGATGATCCGTTTGGATAAGTAGGATATGAGTCACAAATTCTAACAACTAAACAAGATTCATTTTGAAGCCAGTTTGAAAGCACTTCACCATTAAAGTTATTGTTAGTGTCTCCCCAGGAAATATGTTTTGCGTTTAAATCTCCGCCCAGAATAATTCCATCATATCTATTAGAAAAATTTAAAACTTAAGAAAGTCCCTGACAAATTATTTCACGGTTGCAGTTACTCGGAAAATAAATTGAACCACAAAGAACTTTCGTTGAAGATCCATTTATCGAAACATTTAATTCAATAAATAAATTTGGAAACCTTAAGTTGGGAATGCTCACTTTCATGAAAGATATCGATTTCTTAAGAGCAATTCCCACACCTAATAAGCTGTCATCTATTAAAACTATGTAATTATCAAAACATAAATCTTTCTTTGAAAGCATATGTGTCTCTTGTAAAAATGCGATTTCAATATTAAATTGATTCAATAACTTATTCAGTTCTATTTTCCTTCCAATATGGATAAGAGAACCGACATTAAAAGTTAATAAATTTAAAAAACTACGGACCATAGACATTGTGAATTTCCTTTATTATACTCAAGCATTCCGTTTTAACTTGATCTCTGCTCATTGATTTATAATTCTGCATAAAATTTGCAATTTTGCTTTCTAAATTTAAGGGTTCTGGATTAAATAATGTTTCAGCAAGCTTCAAAAATTCCTGAATTAATGGAAGTTTGTCTAATTTCCGCTTTGAAGCAAATTGTTCGGGACATCAAACAAGCTAGCAAATGATTTATTTGCTACGACTCGATTGGATGAATTTATTGCTTTTGTTACGTTTTCAGCAGCTACTAATTTTCTATTTTTTGCTTCCTGATTTGATTTTTTTCTAAAAGCAACATAGTTTTTGTAAGCTGAGCAACCCCTGTAATTGGAAGTGTGACCATTTTTTTTTGCAGTTTACGCAAAATGGTAAAATATTACTTGACGAAACAAAAGCACATTCACCTGGGGGATGCTTTTCACAGCATTTAACGTAAGAAAATGGACGACTACAATTTTTTGAATAATAACCCCATTTTTGGCGTCTCCAACATTGAGGAATTTTAGCACTTGATTTGGGACGTTCCCATGAGACGACTTGATTAAGTATATACTTTATGCCGAGGAGCTCATTTGCATTTCTATTTGGTAAAAGAGTTTTAAAAAAAAACCAGTTTCAATGCCTAATTTTCTTGAATATTTTGTCGTAAACTTTGATATGGAATCAACAGTGTCACATCACAATTGAAGTAAAGACCTCTACAAACTAAATTCTGGCGTTTATTTTCCCTAGGAGCTGGATCATCTCAGAGTGTGCAGAGGAATCTTTTAAATATAACTTGCTCTTATATCTGGACTGGTTTTTAATTATAAATTCTACGTTCTTAGAATTTAATTGGTCAATAAGTGATTTGACATTAACATTTTCTAAGAAAATAGAGGAAAATAGGTTTTTCTATTTTGAACTTTTGTGTTGTTAATTTTTAAATTAATGCGGTCTAAGCCATCGCTGCTAGTTGGCCTTTCGGCTTCTACGTTTAAATCACCTAGTAAGGAGAACTTATTTTTACGATTAACATTACTTGCTAAACTATTTCCAGCTTCAAATTGCACTTTTGTAAAATCATATTTTACTTCACCTTGAAATTTCCGCTTCTTATTTTGGACCAGTTTGAACTCATTTGATGATTGGATAGATGAAATTGATAGCGAATCGTATTCCATGTTTTTTTCATGCAATTTTTCTAATTCAGCATTTTGAATTTCGATGTCTTCCAATATCTCAATCTTATTTGTGGAACTTGAAGATTCTCCCTTCTTACTGTATGTTAGGCTTTTCCCTGAGAAAGCAGCATCAAACAGTTGTTTACTAAGGTCAGAATTTCCAGAAGCTCCAGCATTTTTTTTAGGATTTCTTGAATCTTGACTTTTTTAACCTGATGGTTTTTCCCCATTTAATTTAGTCGGTGTCGTCTTAGAATTGTTAGGGGGTCTCCTTCCAGATTGAGAACACAAGGGATCCCCCAACATGATGGATATTTGGACACAATTATTTATGTATATTAAATATTCAATAAGATATTTAATATCTTTCTTTTTTTTTGCTTGAAAAAAAATTATTTTTCTTTTAATGTATTTTTCAACGCCTACTTGATTTAAAAAATATTTTTTTAGAAACACGTCCGATACGTTTCGCAGCTCGAACAAAACTCCGGCTAAGACTTTACGACTCGTCAACAAAAATAAATTTTTAAATTGATACGGGCGCGGATGTATCAGTTATACCAAAGATATTGCAGTCATCCAATGTAAAACCATCGGATATGCAGTTGTTTGCAGCTAATGGATCTACAATATCAGTATACGGTGATGTATTACTCAAATTAAATTTAAATTTAAGACGTGATTTTGTTTGGAAATTTTTGATAGCAGATGTTAATCAGGCAATTATTGGCGCAGACTTTTTGGCGCACTACGATTTATTAGTTGACTTGAAAAACAGATGTTTATTATACCGTTTGACAGCTTTAAAAACTAATTGCGTGATTGGGAAAACAGGTCACTTATCAATCAGAACATTTAATACAAAAATACAATATTCGGACATTCTTAAACAGTTTGCCTAAATCACTCGTCCTGCCCAACCTGGAGCAATTTTCAAAACAACAATAACGTATAGAATCGAGACCACTGGTCAACCTGTATTTGCCCGCCCTCGCCGGCTGTCACCAGAGAAACTTTTAGCTGCCCGTAATGAATTTGAATCTTTAATTAAACTAGGAATTTGTCGCCCGTCCAGTAGTAACTGGGCCAGCCCTCTTCATATGGTCCGCAAACCTGATGGAACATGGAGGCCTTGCGGCGATTATCGTGCGCTTAATGCGATTACGGTTCACGATCGTTATCCTATTCCTTATCTACAAGATTACTGGATGGTGCTGGTCGGGAATTCTATTTTTTTAAAAAATCGATTTACAGAAGGCGTTTCATCAGGTACCAATACATCCCGATGATATACCGCAGACCGCCATTACAACGCCCTTTGGACTTTTCGAATTTACGCATATGACCTTTTGGGCTGAAAAACGCAGCCCAAACATTTCAACGATTAATTCACGAGGTCCTAAGAGGCTTGCCATTTGTTTTTGCTTATTTAGACGATGTAATTATTGCATCACCTTCAAAGGATGAGCACATAAAACATCTCACAACCGTCTTTAATCGATTTAGAGATAACAAGTTGGCAATCAACGCATCTAAATCAGAGTTTGGGTTAACTGAACTCAAGTTCTTAGGGCACTTAATATCAAAGGATGGTATCCGACCTTTGCCTGAAAAGGTTGACGCATTACTTAATTTTCCTCGCCCCAAAGTGGTAACAGATTTAAAGAAATTTTTGGCGATGCTGAATTTCTATAGGCGTTTTTTGCCTAAGGCAATCGATATTCAGAGAATTCTATTTAATATGATAGACGGTAACAAACGAAATGACACGACACCTTTACACTGGACCAGTGAAACCACAGACGCTTTCGAAAAGTGCAATGTGCAGCTCGCAAGTTGTTCGATGTTAGCTCACCAGACGCCGAGCTATCGTTAGGGGTAGACGCTTCAAACTTTGCTGCAGGAGCCGTGCTAAATCAAGTTGTTAAAAATGAAATACAGCCTCTTGCATATTTTTCCAAAAAAAAATTCATCAGCAGAGATGCGATACAGTACATATTATAGAGAGTTAACCGCGGTCTACATGGCAGTGCGTCATTTTAGATACATGGTTGAAGGGCGTGTTTGCCACATTTATACGGATCATAAGCCGTTGGTATACGCATTTAAACAAAAGCTAGAGAGGGCATCGGATAGGCAAGCAAGACAATTGGACTTTATTGCCCAAATCATCACAGATATACGCCATATAGAAGGAAAAAAATATTACAGCGGATTTAATGTCCCGAATTGAGGTGATTAACGCAGTAGAAATCAACTACGACGAATTGGCTTTATCTCAGTCAGCGGATGAAGAATTTCAGTCCATACTGAGTTCAGGTGGGAACAGCTCGTTAAAACTAAAACCATTTATTCTTCCTAATGCACCAAAGCCAGTTTACTGAGATATTTCGTGCGACCGCGTACGTCCTTTCATTACAAAAGAACTGCGTCAGAAATTTCATGATATGTCACACCTGGGCACACGCGCCACAGCTAAATTAATGACTGAAAGATTTGTTTGGCCGGGTATACAGAAAGACAACAAAAATTTTTGCACAAAATTGTTTACATTGTCAACGAAACAAAGTAACTCGGCACACCCGGGCCACTTTCATGTGACGCAGTATACCAAGCCAACGATTTGTTTATTTGAACATCGACATTGTCGGTCCTTTTCCTCCGTCAGAAGGCAATCGATACTGCTTAACAGTTATAGATCGATTTTCTCGATGGCCGGATGCATTTCCGATGCCGGATATGACTGCAAGAACCGTAGCAATAACTTTGGTTAAAGAATGGATATCTCGTTTCGGTATTCCAATTGATATTACGACTGATTTGGGTCGACAATTCGAAGGCACCTTGTTTAAAGAACTTTTGCGCATACTTGGGGTACATCATCTAAAAACTACACCATACCATCCTCAGTCAAATGGTATGATAGAGCGTTGGCACCGCACCTTAAAATCGGCGATCTTATGCCACAATGTGAACGAGTGGACAACATATTTACCAATTATTTTGCTAGGTCTGCGATGTACTTACAAGGAGGACATTCGAGCAACACCTGCGGAACTAGTTTACGGTGCTACATTACGTTTACCTGCCGACTTTTTAATTGAAAGCTCTTGCTATTCTGAAGCAAAGATAATACAACAACTCCGGCGGGCTATGCAAAGTTTACGACCAGTGACACGACCTGGCACTGCAACGATAAAGTTTTTGTTCATCCAAATTTGAAATCATGCGAAATGGTATTTGTGCGAGACGATTCAGTACGACCATCTTTAACGCCCCCGATAGCGGCCCATTTATAGTTGTTAAACGATCACCAAAATATTACACCGTATGCATTTCTGGAAAAGAGAGTAACGTTTCCATTGATCGATTGAAGCCAGCATTTTATCCTTCTGAAGCCAACATTGCTAACGTTAACACGCACCATTGTCACCTCTCAGAGGGGAGTACTGTGGCAACTCGTCCGAAAGTGACAGCGGTTTTCAGTGAGCCAAGATTGGTAAAAAAACGTTATGGTAATACTTGCTCTCTTTCTTTACTTACTCCCTTGATTAACCACGTTTTTTGAAAAAAGGTTATAAAAAGTTTTCTACGAATTTTGTTTTGTAAAGTAAACCATTTTTTATTGCTAATAAAGAAAATATAATTCAACGAAAAATATAGTGCATTTATTTTGCAACAAACTATATATATATATATATAAATATTTATACATATAATATATGTATGTATATATATAGCTTTATTAAAACTACTACTTATTTTTATTAAATAAAAAACAAAATAATAAATTTGCTTTATATTCATTTATTTTAAGCTGTGTTATATATATATATATATATATATATATATATATTGTGTTATATATATATATATATATATATATATATATATATATATACAGTGCTGTTCCTACGCTAAGCAACTCACACTGTATTTAAGGAAACTGTTATTTTACTCTCAAATAAGAAGACCTTACGAACTCATTATAATATTAATTTATGACTTATATGATAACAAAGAAGTTTATAAAAAAAAACAACAACAAAAACCTTTTTTGATATTTCAATAACAAACAAAAACAAAACTTACTCTATGAGAGGCTGTGCCTACGCTAAGCAACAAATTTTCTTATTCTCTTTTCCTTAAATATAACGGTTCTTTTTGTGATGGATTTGAGTTCATTAATTGCAAATTACTTAAATCAATGCAGTTTAGTCCTACTAAGACTTTATTTGCCTTTAAACTAAAAATTTTCAACATGCAGCGCATTCAATACGATAACAGCTTCAAATCTTCCGTTATATCATTGTGGAAGGCAGGGCAAAATCAAGTTGATATAGCTAATCATTTAAAAATTAACAAATCAATGGTTTCACGGTGGATTCAAAATTACAAAACGATAGGCACTGTCGTAAAACCCAATCCGAGGCGCACCTCCACGCAAAATTTCCGACCGTGATGACAGACAAATTAAAATATTAATAAAAAAAAAACCTTTTATAACTTCAAAAGAGATAGTAAAATCATTAAATTTGAATGTGGATTCCAGCACAGTTAGAAAAAATATCATCAAGCTGGGTTTAAAAAGTTATAGGGCTGTCAATAAACCAATGCTGACAAAAAAAACACATGAAAAAACTGTAAGTGAATTTTAATTTACTTCAACAACAAATTCAATAGGACTATTGTAATTTTTAGTGTTGAATTTGCAAAGCAACACATTAATTGGCCTATCACAAAGTGGAACAGTGTGCTCTTTAGCGATGAGGTCAAAGTAAACCTCTTCAATTCTGACGGCATGTGCACAGTGCGGCATATGAAAGGAAATCGGCTCGATCCACGCTATTGTAAGCAAACAATGAAACATGGTGGGGGAAACATTATGGTGTGGGCATGTTTCTCTGGCAAACGCCTTGGTCCTGTGCACAAAATAAGCGATAAAATGGATCGTTTCGTGTACAAGGACATCTTAGAAACGAAAATGCTCCCATATGCAGAGTGGAATATGCCACTTCGATGGGTGTTTCAACATGATAACGACCCGAAACACACATCGAAGTTGGTCAAGGAATGGTTTCAGACGAAAAGGATTCAAGTGCTTGATTGGCCGGCACAATCACCCGACTTGAATCCTATCGAAAATTTGTACGCCATTGTGAAACGACGCCTCGGATCGAGTCGATTTACAAATAAAGAAAATTTGTTAAAGGGTTTTGAAAACGAATGGAAAAACATCTCCAAAAGCACATTACAAAATTTAATTGCATCAATGCCCAAAAGATGTGCTGCAGTTATAAAAAACAAAGGGTCATATACAAAGTATTAATAAGTTGCTTAGCGTAGGCACAGCCTCTCAAAGAGTAAGTTTTGTTTTTGTTTGTTATTGAAATATCAAAAAAGGTTTTTGTTGTTGTTTTTTTATAAACTTTTTTGTTATCATATAAGTCATAAATAAATATTATAATGAGTTCGTAAGGTCTTCTTATTTGAGAGTAAAATAACAGTTTCCTTAAATACAGTGTGAGTTGCTTAGCGTAGGAACAGCACTGTATATATATATATATATATATATTGTGAGGTTTATTTAAATTATAAACGTTTTATTTATGAGTTCTTTATTTGCAAAATAATTACACACACAACTTTTAGAGTTTTAATTAAATTACACTTTATTTAATTAATTATTTGACGATTTAACTATTCGCGATTAATAACACACGCTGGCAACTTTAATTGTTGTACCACAAGAACTTAACTAGATGACGCTCATAATACGAATGAATCAGCACGTATTGGAGTTGCTTTTATATACTCTATTTTTAGGCGTTATTGAATATTCGAGAATTTCTACCACCATCTACTGCGTAGTTGAAAATGCTGCGTTGCCACTTTTATCTCAGACACATTAGTGAGCTTTGTTATTTACTTCTAGAACCTTCAATCATTATTTAAAAATACATGTTTTGTATTTTTATTTAGTTGTTATACAATGCAATGGTGTGTGTATGTTTGTGTATTGTGTTTGTTTAGTCATAGCTTTGTGTTGTTTTTGTTTTGTGATAAAGATGATTTGTAGAAACTTCTAGCTTTGAAAACAAACACAATAGGCCATTTCGTTTTACTTTCTTGACCTCAATTATTTTTGACATCTTTTTATGATTTAAATAAGGCATCTTTGTAAAACTGCCGCCCTCCTAAGCCTTTTCGTCCCGAATAGTCACGACATTACCTCTGCCATATTTAGCCAACCGCTCCAGGTGAACCACCTTCATTTTGGACCTCGAATTATGATATCTCTGTATCCGGTAAACCACGTCATTCAATTTCTTTACCACCTTGTACGGTCCCTCCCAGTGGGTTTGCAGTTTAGGGGATAATCCTTTCTTGCGTTGCGGGTTAAATAGTAGAACCATTTGTCCTTCGGTAAATCCCTCCGTATTTGCTGCTCGATCATATCTGGCTTTCATCTTATCGCTGGTCATTTTATTGCGGTTACGTACAAACTCATGAAGCTCATGCAGTTCTTCTTGTGCCTGGAGAACGTTTCCATTGTCTTCGTGCACTTGTCCAGGTTTAACACCAAATTCTAAATCTGCTGGCAGTTTTAGTTCTGTCCCAAACAAGATTTTTGCTGGACTACGTCAGTAGAAATTTGGGTATATGCTCATCCCAATCCCTTTGGTGTGAACTGACCACTTTTCTGAGATATTTTTCTAGGGTACGATTAAATCTTTCCACCATTCCACCAGACTGTCGATGCAGCGGTGTAGTTCTCGTCTTTTTAATACCGTAAACGTTACACATCTCTTTGAATATAGCTGATTCAAAATTTCGTCCCTGGTCTAAATGTAGTTCTAGTGGAACACCGTATCGACACACCCAATTGTTCACAAGGGCGTCTACTACTGTTTTAGATTCTTGGTTTGGAATGGCACACACTTCGGGCCATTTGCTAAAATAATCCATTACCACTAGTACAAATCGGTTTCCAGCATCACTGACAGGAAATGGACCTGTGATATCAATAGCTATCCGCTCAAAGGGTGCACCTGCGTTGTACTGTTGAAGTTTGCCACGACTTTTTCTAACAGGACCCTTGGCCTTTATGCACTCTTCGCAATTAGCTATCCAATCGGCTACGTACTGTTGGCAACCCACCCAAATGCTCTGCTTTATCTTTTCCAGAGTTTTTGTTATACCCATATGGCTGCCGCTGGGACCGTTATGGAACTGCTTAAGTATCTCGTTTCTCTTAGAAGTTGGCACGACAATTAAGTCCGTTGTAGTTTTGCATGCGTACTTTCCCAAGATCGATATAAGCAGCCATTTTCTACTTTCAGACTATTCCACTGATCCCAGTACGACTTGGCTAGTTGGCTCTCTGCCGATATTTATTTATTTATTTTATTGATTCAGTTTAGTAATACAAAGCCTTCGAGGCCAAAATATAATTGCCCTATTCACAAGCCCCCTAGTACGTGCTAAGTGCTAACAAAATACAACGGTGCTAGCTGTGTTGTTGGTAATTTTCATGCAAACATGCGATACAACACTTAGTACTTTTTTTCATATGTTTTTCAAACGTTGTATTTGTTTAAATGTTTTATGTTTGAATGAATTATTATTTTTGTGTTCATGTGTGAATTATATTAAATTAAATTGAATTAAAAGATATTTTTATTAGTTTTATTTATTTCATTTATTGATTTGACTGATTTATTAGAAAGTTGAAGTTGAAAGTTGCCAATATAAAAACTGTTCTTTAAGATTTAATATTGCTTTAATGACTTGATTTCTAATATTTTGTATGGTACCGCCATCACCTATACCAAAAAGAGATGCTACCTTACGAACACAAGCACCATTTCCTGAAGATCCCAAGCAGTAAAGTACAATTTTAAGCTGCAAGTCAATGCGTAGTTGCAGCCTTTCGCCAATTGTGTGAAAAACATCGTCATTTTTTAAAGGGTTGAATATATAAGCAAATTCCTCTGACCGTAGTCGTATCATATGAAGAAATCAGTTTTTATCAAAATATCTTAAAACCCGATTATGCCATAACGATGATTTTGGTAGCCCTAAATGTATAATTCTGCGACTGGAGAGCAAGAACATTAGGTTCATCCTAAAAATGTCTTGAATTTCATCCTCACACAAAAAATTTATTAATTTACTTTTTTCTGTTTTTCCCCCATTTGGCTTCTAAATAACAAATGATGAATAGCACTTTTCTTCTTCTTATTTACTTTTTGACGTATGAAGTACAATGTACAATGGCACACTGATACAATGGTTGTTCACAAAGAAGTAAACAAAAGGTAGTATGCAATACTACCTACACCTTAGCAGAGCTTGTGAATACGGCAAATATGTATTACAAAGTAAGAAATTCCTATGTCCTTATATCTAATTTTGTTTAAACCGAATTACAAAACACATATTTACCAAAATTAGCTCCCCAGCCCAAATATACAAAGCAAGAATAGTAACAGCAAAATGAAAAGAAAAGAAATATAGTCCCACTTAGCAGTAAATCAAATTCACGGTCAAACAAAGTTGTTCTTCTTAAAGACAAATATATTGAACAAATATACTTATGAACGTATGCAGTGCAACAACGCACTCATTAGTTATTACACACTTAATGGTTATCATGTATAACATGACAAATATCTCATAATCTTTAAGCGAAAAACGTTAGACGTGGAAAAAATCCGAAGCTTAAGAGGTAAGTAAATCCAGGTACGTGCAATTCTTACGACGAAAGATCTCTAAAAAATTAATCTAAAAATCCTAGGAATGTACACCTGAGGATTTCTAGAAGATCGCAAAAAAGTAAATTTATCATAAATAGCCAAAGGACACCCATTTCTAATAATTTTATGAAACAAAACTAAGTTACGAAATTTCACAAAATTACTAAAGGTACAACCAAGGAACTTATTGACATAAGCCGAAATATGATCACGACGTCTAAGATTGTACACAAATCTAACAATCGTGTTTACTATACGTCTTAGTTTATTAAACATAACTATAGAACAGGCTGAAACTACTTCAAGACAGTACATAACTTGCGGCATAAGAAGAGCATGGGCCAATCTTCGCCGAATGCGAAAGGGTAAAAATATTTTGGTTGAATACATCCTCCTCCAGACTTTACCTGAAGCTAGATTAATGTGGTTCTCGAACGAGAGACTACTGTCAAGAATAACACCCAGCACTTGTGACGACGAACGCACTCAATTTGCGCATTCTCGAGATAAAAGTAAAAATCAAGGGATATGTTTTCAGTGGTACCGAACATAATCGCCTTGGTCTTAGTAGGGTTAATTTTCAAGTAGTTGACAGAAGTCCAGTGCAAAACACGCTCTAGGCAGTTATTAACATTGAAATTAAAAGCTGCATAGGAAGAATGATTGTAAATGAAGATCATTTATATAAAGAATTAACAATAGAGGTCCCAAAACAGACCCTTGAGGAACACCAGCATTAAGGGATAATAAAGTAGATTTTATTCCCTTAAAGTCAACAAACTGTGATCTACCCAATAGGTACGAAAGTATGAGGCCACAAGCAGAGCTTGAAAAATTGTATTGGTTCTTTAGTTTTTCAATCATAGTAGAATGACAAATAGAATTAAAAGCCTTGGCTAAGTCAAGTGAAATTAGAGCGCAAAACCTATCATTATTAATATTTTCTCTAATCGAATCAGTCAGGCTAAGTAACAGTGTTGTCGTACTGTAACCTCGGCGAAAACCGTACTGGGATCCATGAATAATTTCACCAACACACTGAAGTATCTGTTCCTTAATAAGATGTTCAACAAGTTTCGATTAAGCAGGAAGAATGGAAATCGGCCGAAAATCATCAGCATCATTAACAAATCTTGCTTTCGCTATGGGCACGACACGGGCTGTTTTCCAATATACTGGAAATGTAGACGATGTAAAAATAAAATTTATTAGATTTACTAAAAGAACAGAAACAAGCGGAAATATAAGTTTTATAAACCTTATAGGTATATCATCAATACCAATACATCCAGATTTAAGTTTACTTAGTGCCTCTAAAACATCGGATTCATTTACACAGCGAAATAAAAAAGAATTATTAGAATTAGAAAACGTAGAAAAATCAATATCAACATTACTATTATAAGTACAATCACCAACAAAATGACTATTTAAAATATTAACATCACCATTCCACATGACATCATTATCATCCTGTGTACACCCTGAATTTCGTAACAATTTCCATAAATCACCAGTGTCCAAGCGCCAACAAATTTTTAAAAAGTATTTTCTTTTCTCTCTTCTTATAACATTTTTAGCTCTATTTCTAAGCTTACAATAAATTCTCCAATTATCCGCAGACCGATTCAACTTAAAGATCTTGCAAGTAAAACATCTCTCGAGTCAATCCACATATTATCCTTGATTCGCATCCTTTTCCTTACGACAGGAACATAAGATAATAGTTTATTAATAAGAGACGAAAAAGCGGTACATTTAATGTTAACATCAGCAGAGTTTAAGATAACACTAGCATCAAAATTGGATAGATACAAACATAGACCGTTCCAATTCGTGTTTTCGTAGTTACGATATTCAAAAAATTCCTGTGGGGGTGAGAAATCAAAAGTAAAGCAAGCAAAGATTAAAGCATGATCAGAAATGGATGGACATTGAACCTGATCAAAAAATTTAATTGTAGAGATATCACTCACTAAAAAATAATCCAACAAGGATGTAGAGTCGTTAGCCACATCATAGTGAGTAGGTCTGGAGTTATGAACAATTGACAATTTAAGACCTAAGCATAAAGATCTCATAAGACATGATTTAGAAAAATTAAATAAGTTACAATTAAAATCACCAACAACAATAGTATTCAAATATTAGAAAAAATATCACTGTGGCACTCCTCAAGTACAGCCAAATTACCACTTGGAAGGTACACAACGCCAAACAAAATCTTCACACCACAAAAAAAAGTTCAATGAAAAGAGATTCACATTGCCCAGCCACATACGTCCTGAGAACGGATTGAAACTTAACTTTTTTAGATAAAAATATACCGACACCTCCACCTCTAGAGGGACGATCACTCCTACAAAAAACATAGCCTGGAAAACCAAACACACGATTTGAAACAGTGCTATCAAGCCATGTTTCCGAAATTGCAAATAAATCAAAAACATTATCCCTTAAAATAGCGCCTATTTCATCAAGTTTGACAGAATTTGGAGAAGGCTTTAGACTTCGGCAATTTAAGTGATCAATCTTCAGTTTATTGCGATCATTCCGAAAGGCTGTTTTTATGAAAGAATTACTGCTAATTATGGAACCAAGATTGTCACTAAAAGACATCAAGATAAAAAAATAACTTTATGGCGGGGAACCAAAATGATAAATGTGAATGGAATTTGATAAATATATTACATATTAAGTAACACTCAGTGTAATTCAATAACATTAAATTATATTCATCAGCTGATAGATCAATGAGTTAAGACAAGAATAAACTGAAATAAAATAATTAATGGAAGTACATTAGAGTTACATTTCAATAACACATTATACTAATATAAATTTTTAGATCATTTCATTTTATCTCTAAAATAATTTAAAAAGATATTAGCAGAAAAATTTTGAAATAATATATTAAAAAATAAAAATATAAAAAATTTAACTTGAAATATTAAGACAATAGTAAATACCAAGTAATACATCAATATCAAATTTCACCATCTAATAGTGATGCACAGCCAGCACTATCTTGCAACAGCTCCTCACCATTAGGCATCATTACTTTCACCTTCAGCTTATCAGTGTTCACAATCCGAAATTTATTGATAATTTTTTTCCTGATCAACTTAACACACAATGCATTAAGTTTGCTAGCAGCAGGAGAATAATGATCATTTAAATAAATACGAGATTCAATGTTTGCATCTATAACATCGCAGACTTTTAATGATTTTAATTTAAAATACTGCTTCATTATTTTGTCTCGAAGATGCACACTGTTGAATTTGATTAGAACAGATTTGCGGTTATTGAAATAACACACATAATTAATGTCGCTGTTTAAAATGGGTACATCAAAAATAGAACCAATCCTAATAACAACTGTAGAGAGGTTCTCCAACCCTGCAGGCAAGCCACTCACGACAATGTTAGCACGACTTAGCCTCTTATAAATAACATTGTTTTCTTCTTCAAGGGAGGAAAATTTCTTATTGGCCGAAGAGTCTACATGCTTTATAAGTTTATTGCAGTCTATAAGTTCCGCTCTTATACCCTTGAAACAAGAAGCCATTTCTGTTTTAAAACTAGAAATAGTATCAGCAAGTTTCTCTTTAATGTTTTGTTGGTCATTATCAATTTTGTTTATAAAACTGTCTATCTTGCCATTAAGATCACTAATTTCTTTTCGCAAATAGCTCTCCAATCCAGATCGGGGATCATTTTTGCATGGATGGCAAAGAAACCATAGCATTTTATTAGCTTTTAAAACAGACATGGCGCTCTCATGTATACCACTACACGATAAGTGAAAACATAACGTGCACTGAATGCTAGCTTGGGTCTTGCTAATGTTTTCTGTGCAAAGACCACATTTAAAGCACTTAGCAACTGGCGGCATTTTATGTTTATAGACACTTTGAAACTAGCGATTGTTGATCGTATACACGAGTGTACAAATTTCAAGTATGGCGGCTTTCAGAAACCAAAAAATGTTTAAAGCAGCAGCAATATGTTGAATAAATATGAATCACAATTGATTTCGGATTAAAGGAATTTTTAGCAATCTGTGTTTTATAAAAACTTGGTAGGTAATTATTTATTTCATTTTATTCGTAATTAATTGAAAAAAAGTTAAAGAAAAAGATTAGCTGAACAAAAACAGAACTACTCAGACATAGCGTTGCCAGACGTTTTCATTATGATTCGGTCTCCTGTTGTATATAATAATTTTTTCCAAAATTGGGTCGTCATTCTTGGCCTTCGACCAGTCTTCCCTTGACCCAATTTGGGTAAGCCGCACATAAATAACGCACTCCTTTTTCTCTACTTTTGTGCAGTGCTTGCACTCTATATTGCATGGCCGTCTTGACAGGGCATCAGCATTATTGTGCTTTCCTCCTTTTCTATGCACAATACTTAAGTCATAGCTCTGCAGACGTTCAACCCAGCGTGCAAGCTGGCCCTCAGGATTCTTAAATTTCATCAACCAACGTAATGCAGAATGGTCCGTCCTTAAGACCTTATAAGTACTTGTGGTAATGTTTAACACACTCCAGCACTGCTAAAAGCTCCCTTCGTGTAACGCAGTAATTTCTTTCGGGATTAGAGAGCACCCTGCTGTAATAGCCAATGACCTTTTTTATTCCATTTATCTCCTGAGAAAGCACTCCACCTATTCCATAGCCGCTTGCGTCCGTGTCCAATATGAATTTCTGTCCAGCTATTGGATAGGCAAGGACTGGTGCCGTACACAAAAGTTTCTTGAGCTCCTGAAACGCTTTTTCCGCTGCTTCACTCCAGTGGTATGGTTGCGACTTCCTGGTCAACTCGTGCAAGCTAGCAGCCACTTGAGCAAAGTTTGGCACAAATCTCCTGTAGTATGTGCAAAGCCCCAGGAAACTACGCAGCTCATGAAAATTTTGTGGGCGAGGCCAGGTCTTTACTGCCAGTACTTTGTCTTCATCAGTTGACACGCCCTCTGGCGTTACACGATGCGCTAGGTATTTGACCTCCTTTTGAAACAAGGCACATTTCTTAACACCTAATTTCAATCCTGCAGCAGATACACGCTTAAAAACTTCATCCAGGTTTTTGAGGTGTTCTTCAAAAGTCTTCCCCATCACGATTATGTCATCCAGATACACTAAGCACGTCTTCCAATTGAGACCCTTAAGCACACGTTCTATTAAACGCTCAAAAGTAGCTGGAGCGTTGCAGAGCCCGAATGGCATCACCATAACTGCCATAAACCACCACTTGCGCTAAAGGCAGTTTTCTCCTTGTCTTTATCAGCTATCTCTACTTGCCAATAGCCGCTCTGCAAGTCCAAGATAGAGAACCATTCCGTTCCAGCCAACGTGTCTAAGGTATCGTCAATTCTAGGCAACGGATAACTGTCTTTCTTGGTGACATCATTGAGCTTCCTGTAGTCAACGCAAAACCTGGTACTGCCGACCTTCTTCTTTACCAAAACTATTGGTGAACTCCACGGACTCGAGGATGGCTCAATGACTCCATTCCTTTTCATTTCGCTGACAAGTTCTTTGACCTCATTTCGTTTTGCTAGGGGAAGACTTCTGGGGGCTTGTTTTATAGGCCTCGCTTCTCCAGTATTAATTTCATGTTTAACAATTGCCGTTCTACCTTGGCTTTTATTATTTAGGGCGAAGACGGAGGCATGTTTTCTCAGCAACTACTTTGCTTTTTTTCTGTCAGTCCTGCCACCCATTTTTGCACCTGTTCTGCTAATGAATCTCTTTCTGTGGCTGTTATTTTAGGACATACTGTATTCGCCGCACAATTAATTATGGCTTCTGCTGGCTCACATCGACCCATCTCAAAATTCCTGTTAATAGTTTTTTTCGCTATTAGACAAATTAAGTACTCTCACACGAACTCTGCCATCGTCGCAGATTTTCACGAGGGCTTTTGCTTTTATCATATCGTCTTTTAGTTATTTTGGTTCCACCACCCACAACCGATTATCCTCACAATCTGTTTCCACACGTGCCCATACTATAGTTTCCGCCTGAGATGGTAATTTCTGACGTTCAACGGCAAACAGCTTCCTAACTGTGGCCCTGCTATCATATTCAACATCCAGGGGTATCTCCACATTGCGCCAGTTCATTATTTGCTCGCCCATGTGCACCAATGATAACTTCATCCACTATATCGGCAACAAAAAATAAATGGTCAGCGCTGATGTTTGCAATAGTCATTCTTACCCTGGCTCTTCCATAGACAGTGGCTAAGTCGCCAGTAGCAGTGCGCAGTCGTACATTATTTAATGGTTCCACTGCCCCTTTTACTAAATCGGGCCTTATAATTGACTGAGATGCTCCTGTGTCTATGGTCAGGACTTGCTTACTTCCGTTTATAAGACCGCAAACAGTTAGGTTGCTATTTTTTTGTTGTACAATGGAAATAGAGATTGTGGGGCCATCGGTTGTGGGAGCCAGCACTTGTCTTTTAGTGCTAGCTCGATTTAGTTTAACGGTGACTCATGAGATTTGGTGTTGTTGGCCCGCTCCTTTATATAGCTTCTACTGTCTGTGTTATACGTTTCAGTATCAAGACATCACACCTTGTACACCTGTGGCTTCGAGATGACTTTTGCGGTTTCCTGGGCTAGCGCATACGAGATGGTTTCTGCAAAAGATGATTTTTGCATAGCACAAACAGCATATTTAATATCTGGATCTCTTATGCCATTTACAAATGCTTCAATCTTAAACTGATGCAAAAACGGGTGATCTTCGCCTGGGTAAGTAGCTGCACCAAACGTTCAGTTTCCATGGCGAAGTCTTGCAGCGTCTCATTTGCCTTCTGCACCCTGCCTCGTAACTCCATTCTGCAGAGTTCTCTTTTATGCTCGCCACCGTACTTACGTTGTAAGGCTACCATTATGTCCTCATAATTATTTCTGCAACCGGCTGGTAAGCTTTCGAGTATCTCTGCTGCTGCTCCCTTTAAGGCCAGAATTAGCTCAATAGCTTTTTCTTCATTGTCCCATCAATTTTTGCTGGCCACTGTTTCGAACTGGAACTTAAAAACATTAAAAGGTGCGCTGCCGTCAAAGCTCGGGGTGTTAATCTTGCTGCCATGCTCAGAGATACCTTTCACCGGTCCCTCTCGAATTTGAAGTTCGCCCGTTTGCACTTTTAATTTATGTAACTCTTCGTCTACTTTTCTGTCTAGGCCGCACAATTTTTGTTCTACGATGTTCACTCGTTTGTCGAAGACTTCTGATATTTCTTCAAATTTCTCATTTACCGTCGCTAATAGCCTTTTACCGTTGACGTCAGAGTTTGTCTGCATTGCTCTAAAGCTTTCTTGAAATGTTTCTTGAAGCTTCTGGTTTTTTTCTTCTAATTTCTTCATCTGGTTTTCCTGCTTCTGGTTGTTTTCTTCTATTTTCTTCATTATAGCGGCAAACATTGAATTTAAGTCTATAACGATGTTTGTTGCTGGGGCGCATTCTTCAATCTCTTCCTTTTCGTCTTTTTCTCCAAATTCGTATGTGCCAATATCGATACCACGCTGCTTAATTCATCTATTAACCGCTTTTGCAATTCCGCTTTATTACCTGCTGTCGGTAGATTTAACTTACTCAGCTACATTTTTAGCTGCTTCACTTTTAGCTCGTCGAATTTCATTTTAACTATTTATTTATTATTTTGCAATCCCACTTCTGACACCAGTTGTTACGCTTATTTAAATTATAAACGTTTTATTTATGAGTTCTTTATTTGCAAAATAATTACACACACAACTTTTAGAGTTTTAATTAAATTACACTTTATTTAATTAATTATTTGACGATTTAACTATTCGCGATTAATAACACACGCTGGCAACTTTAATTGTTGTACCACAAGATCTTAACTAGATGACGCTCACAATACGAATGAATCAGCACGTATTGGCGTTGCTTTTATATACCCTATTTTTAGGCGTTCTTGAATATTCGGGAATTTCTACCGCCATCTACTGCGTAGTTGAAAATACTGCGTTCCACTTTTATCTCAGACTTATTAGTGAGCATTGTTATTTACTTCTAGAACCTTCAATCATTATTTAAAAATACATGTTGTGTATTTTTATTTAGTTGTTATACAATGCAGTTGTGTGTATGTTTGTGTATTGTGTTTGTTTAGTCATCGCTTTGTGTTAGTTGTTTTTGTTTTGTGTTAGTTGTTTTGTTTGATGATTTGTAGAAACTTCTAGCTTTGAAAACAAACACAATAGGCCATTTCGTTTTACTCTTTTCTTGGCCTCAATTATTTTTAACATCTTTTTATGATTTAAATAAAGCATCTTTGTAACAATATATCATTATTATATTATTTTTTATTTTATTTAATTTTAACATAGTTATAAAAAATTAAAGAATATCTAAATAAACTAAATTATTAACTTACTTCATTTATTTATATTTTTTTTGCAGTTTGGCAGATCAAAAGAAAAAGATTCCAAACAAGTGAATTTAATCATATTTGCCAAACTTCACCTAGTACTGCGAGTATCAAGTGAAGTTTGACTGTCACGTGATACTCGACATGTTCGTAGAAAACATTTGCAAGTAAGAGAAAAAAAAGAACATGTACTCACCTAACACTCTCTCAGTCGAGTATAACCAATAGTTAGTTACTCGTACTCAATGAGTTTGATGTTCTGAAAAACATGTTCATCGTTTTTAAAATAACCTCATGCAAGTGTTCATGCTTTGCAAATCATATGTACTTTTTAATAGCAAATGCATTTGTGCAGGGGTCTATTACATACATAGGTTGTAAAGTGTTATACTAAACTACGTAGTAGCCATAATTGTTTTAATTCCCTTAAAATGTGATTTTTTAGAAACTGTAAAAAACGAATTTAAGCTGTAAATGAATTTTATTTTAAGGCTGGTATATACTTGTGCGCAGTTACTACATCTGTATATATATTTTTTCTACTAAATTTTGTGAATTTTATTTAGTCCCTATTGAGAAAATAAAAGTCTTAATTTAATCTTTTACTATTTATAGTTTTGTTTTTTAAATTACTTATGGTAAACAGCTATTGAAGGGCGCAGCCAGACTATTTGTTTGAAGTCAATCTGGCTTAAAAGACTGGGCATCATTAAAGAGCGTATTAGTTGAAGCGTTTCCCGAAACATTATCAACTTCGGAAGTCCACATAATATTAGACTATTCGTAGAGGGCATACCCGACACATGATTTAATAAGAGTGTATTATACCAAGAAAGAACAGTGGTGCAGATGAAGGAACAGATACAAATCTGTGAGAAGATTCGCGTTCCATTAGGTAAAGACAATCGAAAATGGTCTGTCCCACATAGCACAATTAGAATGCCCAAAGAAGAGAAAGAAATTAACGAGAAGAAAATAAATTGCTTAAGTGTGGAGTTCAAATCATATAGCTAAAGATTGCAGAGAAAAGCAGCTTAAGTGCTTTAAATGTTATGAAGTAGGACATCGTGCGACTGATTGTACGATCAATAAATCTGAAATTAAGCAGGAGCACGCTCATATCAACATGCTCCGTTACGATAAAGAACCCTTTAAGCCTGGAATGAAGTTCAAAAAAGTTAAATTGAATGGCTTATACTGTGTTTAGACGCCTTGTACAAGTCATATGGAATGTCAAAATTGCTATCCTCATGTAATTTGTTGTGTATGCCAAAATCTGTGTTTAACATACGGTTTATAATTATCATGTTTAAAATTGCACATGTTACGACACAACCTCTAATTGTTGAAGAGAAAATTAAATGCTTAACGCAGTGATGTCAACTATTCATTTTTAGCATAAACTATTTAAAAACAACGACAAGCACAACACTTCCTTATTATTACTTATATAAAAATTGCTATATATTAAATTTGCTGTAATATAAAATTGTACTTAGGCTGTGTTCGTTATAAGAACACGCCACAAGCTCAGACCTGCGTGTTCAATTCAGGTACTTGGCGTAGTTCGCATGAAATACCTTTATCTTAAAAAAACCCTGGCACGCTGGAAAACTTTAAACTCATATTTGTTACAAACTCATAAAAACTAATTATTTTCAGAAAAAAAAACTTCTCTCTGCTATTTGTTAGAAATTTCTACATTGTCACCATTATTATTTTTTTAACGTATTTTCAAATACTCGTCGTAAAAAAAAAAGTGGACCTGATTTTGGAGTACTTTTCCACTAAGAAAAAAATGGAAGATGAGATAGTAATAAGGGCAATAAGTAGAATTTCAGTATTAATTTTTAAAACAAAATACAAACTTCTTTTGTATCATTATCTTTTCTAATATTTCAAGCACTTGTTCAGTTTTAAAAATAAAAATATTGATAATTACCTTTTATTTTTTCGATATTTAGCCACACCATTGGGTGGCATCTTCAGGAAACAGGAAAGAAAAATATTAATAATTAGTTTTTGAAAACATATTACAAAAGGTTCAAGGCTTTCTGTTTTATCTGTCGTGGTTAACAAGTTTAGGGAAATGCCCAAAAAGTATTTTTTATCCTACGATCAATTTACATATATTCCCTACACAAGTTCCAAAAATATTTTATTTAATTTTCAGAAATCTAGCTTTTATCGTAAAAATATTTTGACCGAAAATTTTAAAAGTGGAAGTTAGCATCACTGAAAACATCTGTTGTCATATAAGGTGTGTTTTTTTATTAAAAATTTGTACAAATTTGTAACAATTGTTACTAGAAAGCGTTCATTAACCCAAAAAATTTGCAACGAGAGAGCGTCCAAAGAGCGTAAAAAATTGAGAGACAGAAAAATTCTTGCAAGTTTTTACAAGTAAAATTTTTACTTGCAATAATAATTCAAACAGCTGTTTTGCGTTTGTGTTTATAAAAAAATATTTCAAAATTCAGTTGAAAATGAAAATATTTTGGAAAATTTAAGAAATTGTAAGTAAATTTTAACTTTTAAAACGATAAAAAGTATTAAAGAGATAAATTTATTTTTGTGTATTTTAGGAACAACAGAAGCAAAATAAGATGTCTAATGAAACTGAATTGAATTGAAATTTTTTCTTTAATTTTCACAGACCGGCTGTTAATCTTAGTGCTGTAAATATTATGAGTAGGTAGCTACTCGGTGATTTATACTAGGCAGGCAAATAATTCAATTAGTTCAAATATATGTTTGCAAATAAATTTAAATTAACACATAATTTATTAAATTACTTTTCTACTGCTTCTGATATTTTATTTGGATAAAGCTTTTTATTACAACGAAAATGAAAATTGCTTAAATTTGTTTTCTTTAAAAAATATATTTAACCCGTTTTTCGCCGGCTGTTTATTATTATATTTTGGAAACTATTGCAAAAGCGGAGCATTAACGTTAGACAATAACGAACAAAAATTCACCTTTTCAACTCACATTTGTTTGCGTCTTAATGTAGTTTCTTATTAGTGTTTATTTACATAAATAGTTCTTTATAAAATCACATTACAAAATACTTAATTATAATAATAATAATAACACTTATAATTATAATAATAATTGCCCTATTCACAAGCCCCCTAGCTGTGTTGTTGGTAATTTTCATGCAAACATGCGATACAACACTTAGTACTTTTTTTCATATGTTTTTCAAACGTTGTATTTGTTTAAATGTTTTATGTTTAAATGAATTATTATTTTTGTGTTCATGTGTGAATTATATTAAATTAAATTGAATTAAAAGATATTTGTATTAGTTTTATTTATTTAATTTATTGATTTGACTGATTTATTAGAAAGTTGAAGTTGAAATTGCCAATATAAAAACTGTTCTTTAAGATTTAATATTGCTTTAATGACTCGATTTCTAATATTTTGTATGGTACCGCCATCACCTATACCAAAAAGAAATGCTACCTTACGAACACAAGCACCATTTCCTGAAGATCCCAAGCAGTAAAGTACAATTTTAAGCTGCAAGTCAATGCGTAGTTGGAGTCTTTCGCCAATTGTGTGAAAAACATCGTCATTTTTTATAAGGTTGAATATATAGGCAAATTCCTCTGGCCGTAGTCGTATCATATGAAGAAATCTGTTTTCATCAAAATATCTTAAAACCCGATTATGCCATAATGATGATTTTGGTAGCCCTAAATGTATAATTCTGCGACTGGAGAGCAAGTACATTAGCTTCATCCTAAAAATGTTTTGAATTTCATCCTCACACAAAAAATTTATTAATTTACTTTTTTCTGTTTTCCCCCCATTTGGCTTATAAATAACAAATGATGAATATCACTTTTCTTCTTCTTATTTACTTTTTGACGTATGAAGTACAATGTACAATGGCACACTGATACAATGCTTGTTCACAAAGAAGTAAACAAAAGGTAGTATGCAATACTACTTACACCTTAGCAGAGCTTGTGAATACGGCAAATAATAACACAAAAGGTGTCAAAATAGTAATATCTATTACCGCATGCTTATTCTACCACGCATTAAAAACACCATTTTATGAAAATTGCTTGGAAAATAAATCACAAAGTTGGAAATAAAAATTTCTGCGACCTTATTCTGTCGTTATTTCCGATACTTGAAATAAAAATTCATTCATCGTCTAGCTTTCAAAGCGTTCGGTTGTTTTTTGAATTTTTTTATTAATTAATAAAAATTTTCATATACTGTTGAATTATTTGTCAGTTTGGAAAATTTCTATAATTTTTCTTTCGTGCGTTTCTTTGTTCTCCTCGAATATATAGAACATTTTCATTGTTTTTTTTTTTATTATTATTAATTTTTTTATATATATTTTGACTTTTTGCTTACTTACGGAATTTTCTTAGTGTTTAATCGATATGAACGGGGTTCATCCCCCGAATTACAACCGGTTTCGGGAGCTTGCTTCCTTGACCAGTAAGACAAAGCCAAATAAAAACAAAAGGCCACGAGCCGAAGATTTCATCCCATTATCAGAAACATCAGATAATCAACTCAACCTTCCTCGTTATCTAGTGGCGTCTACAACCGTAAATGAAAATATTCCAGCAAAACCACTGGCTTCACATAATGTGTTTCAGGTAGAAAGAGGTTTAGACTTTTTCTCACGTGACCGACTAGAGGTCAAGGAAATGAGAAGTGGTGACCTTTTAATTAAGGTGCCGGACAAAAAAACTGCCGATAAATTCTTGAAAGCTACCCACATTGATTGCATTCCTGTGAAAATTCAAATGCATAAAACTTTAAATACAGTACAAGGTCGCATCTATTAAAAAAAAATCATAAACATTACACAGGAAGAACTAATAGAATTGCTCAGAGATCAAAAAGTTGTCGATGTACGCCAAATCACCAAAAAAGAAGATGATAAAATTGTTGCTACAGGAGCTGCCATTATTACTTTTGACCAGATTTACCGTCCAGAATATTTGAAAATTGGCTGGGAAAGACTTTTCGTTACAGAATACATTCCAAATCCCATGAGGTGTCTTAAATGTCAAAAACTCGGTCATACTAAAAAGTGGTGTAGAAATAATCAATTGTGCCGTGAATGTGGAGAAAAAGAAGTACATGATGCATGTAATGGCAAATATTGTGTCAATTGTCAATTAAATAGTCATGCCTCCTACGATTCAGAATGTCCCACATTCTGGAAGCATAAATCGGTAAACTACATTAGAATTAGAAGATGTACCACACGTGAAGCATGGGCAATTTTCAATGAAAACCCTAATCTAAATACACTTAAACCAACTAGAGGAAATGCCAAAAAAAGCCCAACATATGCACAAATTGCAAACATAAACTTTTCCTTGTTAAAAGAAAAATCGTTAAACATAGCAACCGCTGAAAACAAAACAAATTTGAAAAAAAAACGTAACGGAACTATCGGACGCAACAGAAAACGTAACGCATATTACTTTTAAAAACAATAACAACAATAACTTAATAACAGAGCCAATGCAAATACAAACTACAACAACAAAAATTGACAACATAGAATATCAAAACAAATCAACAACATCAAAAGAACAACCAAACCACAACGCACACTCAACGATAAATTACAAAAAGAAATTAACTAATCAAAATTCTCAAATGGATACAACAACAAATAGTGCTCAATTAAGAGTTTTAGGCTCTTATGAAAAAATTAGAGCTCTCAACAAAACTACAACAAAAACCTCTAAAAGAATAAATAAATCAAATGAAATAGATTATTTAAAAGATGATTTTAAAGAAATGATTCTTCAAGATATTAATGATGGTATGGGGTTAAGTACTCCTCCAAGAATCCCTAATGAAATCACTGATGGTAATGGTGAAACACCATGTACTCAGAAGTATAAAAAATTTCCACAATCAAATGTACTTATAACTCCAAATACATTAAAAAACACAATGCATTTGCCCCCAAAGGGCAAAACTGAAAAATAACTTCCTGACATTGGATCTAAACATCTCTATTCTCCAGTGGAATCTGCAAGGATTCACAAATAAAAAATTTGCTTTGGAACTACTAGTCGCACGTCACAAACCCAATATCATAGTTTTACAGGAAACTCATATAGTCAACAAAAATTTACATCTTCTACACCTCCCGGGATTTAAAAGTTTTCATCACAATAATATAGATTATGATTACGCTAAATCTGGTATAGCTATTTTGGTTAAGAACAATTTGAATGTGACTACATATTAAATCCACAAATAGTTTACTTTACCAGGAAATGAGGAACTTTACATCACGAATATATACAGGGAAAGTCGTGTTGATTTATCTTCCTCGATAATAAACGGTATATCTATTAACGTAAATACACACCACCTAGTGCTAGGAGATCTTAATTCTCAAAATATTTTGTGGGGATCGTCTTCAAATTCACCCAGCGGGAGAATTTTGGAAGAGTTTGCAAATGACAATAACTTGGTAATTTTAAACGACGGTTCACCTACTTTGCTAAATACGAGAAGCACTTTAACTGCTGTGGACGTTTCTATGTCCTCTGTTGATATTGCCTCAACTTTAAAATGGAATTGTTTACCAATGCCAGAGGTTGGGGATCATTTTCCCATTATAATTAGAAATGTTTCACATACTTCAATAAATAAATTCTCGCCTCGTTTTATTGACAGAAACGCTGACTGGTCTCTTTTTTAAAAAAGAGCGGATCTTGCGCTAAATCAATTTGAAAAATCTTCAAATATCAACAAGGAAGCTGCACAGATAAAACGCATTTTAAGAAGGTCAGCAAATGAGTTCATCCCTCTCAGTCATAGACCTAAGGAAAAACACAGCCCTGTTTGGTTTAATTCTGAAATATCAAAATTAATCAGTTTGAAACAGGAGGCATGGAAGGTATTCAAAAGAACACGAAATACGGCAAATGTAATAGAATATAAAAAACTATGCGCTAAGACAAGGAAAACTTGCAAAATCGCAAAGAGAAATACCTGGGAGAATTTCCTGAATTCCATGAATCCTTCAATGGACGTTCGGACACTTTGGGGGAAGGTAAATAACCTTAGGACAAATCGTATGGAAAATTTTCCTACGATCTATTTGGACAACGTTAGTTTAAATCAGCCCTTGGACATTGCTAGAAGCTTTGCTTTTTTTGGACATCACTTAGTTCTGACGCAGCTTTTGACCCTGATATCATTGCGTCTAAAAATAGTTTTACCCTGGAGTTAATGTCGACGTCGTTGACGGCGTCAAATGTCAAAAAAAAAGTTGAATCGTATGAAATTGTATGAGAGCAGTTAATCTCAACGCGTTGCAACGCCGTAAAAGTTTAATCTGTTTCAACTTTTTCGGCGCCGTCAACGACATCGACATTAACTCCAGGGTTAATATCAACAAATTAGAACATACAAGCCATCAGTATGAGATTATGTCACGGAGAATCCATGTCTCAGAACTGAATGAAACACTGAAGTCATTAAGAGGATCAACTCCGGCACGGGACAAAATTACGTATAATATGGTAAAAAATGCACCTGATAACTTGAAATCACGTCTTTGTGAACTTTATAGTTTAGTGCTAGCTTCAGGAAATTTTCCACATGATTGGAAAACGGCAATATTGTCACCCATTCCGAAACCGGGAAAAAGTCCCAATAGCTTAGAGGGTTACCGGCCTATTTCACTATTGCCTGTTTTATCAAAAATTCTAGAGAAAATTTTAGCTAAGCGCTTTTGGCTGTTTGCTAAAAGAAATTTTTCGGAAATACAACATGCTTTTATACTCCGGCATGGGGTTCACACCATTTGCCACCAACTTGAAGAAACTTTACGGAGAAATCTCAAAAATGGAAAACACAGTATAGTCCTTTCTGAAGACATTGAAAAGGCCTTTGACCGAGTAATTTCAACATTTGTTATAATAGAGCTCAATGAATGGGGTTCCCAGTGCAAATTTTGAGAATTTTGAAATCTTTTCTCACAAATCGTAAAATTACTGTAAAATTAAATGGTTGGTACTCGAGCACATATGCTCTGGACAATGGAATTCCGCAAGGTTCTCCTCTATCCGTAGTGCTATTCTCTATATATGCCAATTCTTTAGCAAAGGCTATAGAAAATTTGCCTGGAATCGATTACGTTGGAATTTATGCAGACAATATTTTTGCCATCTCATCAGGTTCTTCGGAAGCAGTTTCATTGAACATTAATTATTTGGACACCAGAATACATCAATGGGCCAAGAGCAGAGGTGCTGTTATTCCGACTCATAAATCTGAATTACTTCACGTGTGCAGAAAAAGAAATTGCATTGAAAATACTATTTGTATTGGAAATGTATGTCTACAACTTTTGGATCATATGAGAATCTTGGGTTTGTTTTTTTCTAGAAATCTGCTCTGGAATAATCATTTTAAGCAACTGACATACAAATTAAGCAAAATCAACAATCTTTTAAAATTAATCTGCTCTCGGAATAAAGGACCTCATATAGAAACCACACTCAACATCTGCAGGTCTTTAGTAACAGGGAACGTTTTACATGGCATCACAATATACGGATGGTCTTCTAAAAGAAACATCAAAAAAATCAATGCTTCCATAAACAACTGTTATAGAGCCGCGTCTGGTCTACTTCGAACTACACCTTTGGAAAAATTGAGATTAGAAGCACACTTTGCAGAATTTCAGAATATGTTAGAAAAAAGCTCTGTTAACATGGGATCTAGAGCTATTACCATTTCCTCTGACGGCATTCATGAACACTTCTGGAAAAACCTAAACTCTTTATCTATTTGTCAGTCATCTGCCACCAAAAACATTATCGCTATTTTGAGAAAATGGAATATATCTATTCCGCAAAAACCAACTAATACTACGGGATCAAAAAATTTAGTAAAAGCAGACGATTCCCTGAACTGTTTGAAAAAAAAATAATTCTGACTCTTCATGCTTTAAGAGAATGTTTACCCAGAAAATAGCTTCCTTCTCTCCTATCGAAATTTACTACACAGATGGCTCTTTTCATAATGGTTTGACATCTTATGCCATAGTAAAACAGATCTCAAGTACACAATTTGTAACCATAAAGAAATGTAGACTACCAGATAACACAGGTATATTTACAGCAGAATTGGCTGCCATTAAAACAGCCATAGATCTCGCAACTGAATATGGAAGAAAAACTTTAATTTGCACTGATAGTTTAAGTTCAACCAAAGCTTTGATAAAAAATAAAAACGGCGTATTTGATGATATACTTCGGCTGCAAAACGAAACTCAGCAAATACAAATTTTATGGATTCCATCTCATATTGGAATTCATGGAAACGAAAGGGCAGACGACGGGGCGAAAAGAGCTTTAGGCTTATCCAGTATTACTGATATACCATGTTTACCCAAGGCCATTAGTAATCCTTTTAAAAAAAATTCTTCAACAGCAGTACCCAATCACAGTAAGACCGAATTACCACAAAAACTTTACGAGAGCAGAATGCGTCATGCTGGCCCGCATAAGAGTGGGCAAATGTCTTTTTAACTCCAAGCACTACTTTGATAGAACCGACCAGCCAATCTGTCCAAATTGTAATGTTATCCTCAGCGTTTCTCATCTGTTGGCCTCTTGCCCCATTTCAAAAGTTGACGACTCGTCAATGACGAGCCACTGGAAGAAGTACATGATTGTTCAAACTCTGAAAACATTAAAAAAATCAGGAGATGTCTACAACACCACAGCATTCGAGATGTTTAGCCAACTATTTTATAACTTTTTAAGAACATCTATTCAAATTTAATTAATTTTTTTAAAACGTTAATTTTATCTAATCTTTAATTAATAATACGAGCGCATATGGTCTGGTTACCGGCGCCCTTATGTCTATATTTTATAAATTTTATTTTTTATTAGTGTTTATTTACATAAATAGCTCTTCACATTACAAAATACTTAATATTATATAATTATAATAATAATAACACAAAAGTTGTCAAAATAATAATATCTATTAACGCATGCTTATTATAAAAATTCTATGAGTAGGCAGGCTGTTATAACGGATAAACTAATTAAAAATAGACATTTTATTCAAAAGAAGTTAATCACCTTTATCGTATATAGCGTATTTCGACTACATCAGGTACTAGATTAAATAAAATTGCCAAACTTTTAATTATTCTAAAACAAGCCGTACTCGAAAAACGCCAGTCACTACAATGCTGAATATAAATGACCATAATCACATTATTTTTATAATATATATATATATATATATATATATATATATATATATATATATATATATATATATAATTTTTATAGGGGTAGTTATTGAGTACTCATATGTACCTATACATTACAACACTATTTTAACTTGCAAATTTTAGCTAGTAAAGTGTTCATTTACTTTTTCACATTTGGGAGAGTAATTTTGGAAAATTTCTTGTTACTCTCTCGTTGCAAATTTTTACTAGTAAAGTAAATGAACACACCTATAGTTTTACATAGCAAAATAAGTAGAGCGTGCTCTAAATAAAAAACTGACACATGTTATATTTCATGAGGATTACACGGTGTGTATTGATTTAGATATGGAAAATCTGACATTCCATGTGACTTGTACACGCCGTCTAAACACAGCATTAGAGTTTTATGGTCTAATTGATACTGCCAGAACAGCGACGAATAAAGGGAGTAGGCGCTGGTGTATTTTATACTCAAGGCTACTTTGATGCACCTGTCGTAATGCATAGCATTCCGCTAACGTTAAAATGTTATGTGGTTCGTGCGAATGATATACAACACCCGGCTGTTTTAGGCAGTAATATACTACAATTCGTGAATTTTGTAATCACAGGATTGACCTCATATAGTCGGTGATTTGTTGATGGATATGCTACGTTAGCTAAACCAATGTCTGACTTGCTTCGACAGGGAACTGAGTTTAAAAAGAGCGAAGAAGTAATTTCTGCGTTTGAGCAACTAAAAATGGTACTAACTAAAGATCCTGTACTTAAACTGTATAACAATTATGTGTTGATCCTTTTAAATTATTAATGTTTTTGTATTTTTTATATATTATTCACCCTTATTCTGTTTGGCAACATCAACACAAAACAACGTCGTTTTTCTTCGTTTGTTGTAAATCGGTATTCCCATTGTCAATATTGTCATTAATCGATGATTGTCGCCATATGTTTGGTATTTTCTAAGAACAATTGATGTTGCCGTTTAGTTTGTCGTCGCCATTTTTGATGTTGAGTTGTGTTGTGTGCAAAGGAAAATTTAAAAAAAACATGAAAAAGTATACAGCAATGTTAAAATAACAAAGTAAGAAATATAAAACATAACAAAAAAGAAATGGAAAAACTAAAATTACCAACTTCTGCCAATTTGAAAAATTAGTGGAGGAGTTAGAAAGAATCCATCCCAATGAAAAAAGGCAGTTAGTAAAGGCAGGATTTTGTCTTACAGACAAATGAATTTGCATTATAAAAACTTCACTTATTATTTTTTAAATATTTTATTTATTATTATGAAGAATATCAATAAAAATTGTAAGTTTTAATAATACAAAGCTTTTTATCAGGCAGACAAAAGCCTACCCTTAACTAACGGCAAGTTGTAGTAATGGCCCTTTGACTATTTATTTTAATTATTTGTAATAGTTTTGCTTATTTTATTGTTTATAGGTATTTTAGTTTTTTTATAAAATTTGAATTTTCCACAACACTTACTTAACACTATAGATAAGACCTTAACACAAAAGAAAACAAAATGAATCAACTGACTCAAATATTAGATATGTGTGTTTTATTTTTTTATATTATCGATAAATCGTCAGTTTGTTAGGGAATACCAAATTAGTATTGATGTTGTGTTAAGTTGATGTTGTCTCAAAATTTACGACGATGTTGACAACGCCAAACAGAATAAGGGTGATTATTTATTATTTTTTATCAAATGAAACCAAAATTATTTCTAACTTAAAAAACAAAAACATTAATTTAGAAATTTTTGCAGATGGATTCGGAAGATCAGAGTTTTCACCCAGTTCAGTATATGAGTATAAAGACGACGCCGGCAGAAGAAAATTATCATTCTTATGAGCTTGAAGTCTTGGCGATTATTGCGGCTCCTATAAAATGGAGAATTTTTCTTATGGGTACTAATTATAAAATAGTCACCGACTGTTATGCCTTCGCAATGACGATGAAGCAAGTGGAAGTCCCACTTCGTGTTTCTGGGCAATGTTCTGACAGGACTTCGATTTTGAAATTGGACATAGATCTGGGTCGAAAATAAGGCACCTTGGTGCACTGAGCAGAATAATGTGCTTACTAGCCGAAGCGTCATCGATTAAAAGAGGCTCAGATTAACGACATGTGGATAAGTGCTGTAAGATAGATTTTAGAATATGATCATTATGAATATTATTATGTATATCATGATATATTATATAAAAATCCTGCAAAAGAACTAATCGTTGTGCCATCGCAAATGGAGGATGAAGTTATGGCCATAGCTCACAAAAAAGGACATTTTGGAAGTACAAAGACCCAAGAGTATATTGATAAATATTTTTTTATTCGTAAACTAATTTTAAAGGTTTGCTGACACCAATCGACAAAGAAGATCAACCATTAAGTACCTATCACGTTAAATAATAAACAATATAATCATATACTGGTAATAGTCGACGGATTTTTAAAGTTTGTTTGGTTATATCCCACCAAGGATACTAGCAAAGGTGCAGTAATTGATAGACTAGAGCATCAGGCCGCCGTGTTCGGGAATCGTAAGAGAGCTGTTTCAGATAGGGGAACAGAATTTACATCTAATGCATCCAAGAATTATTGTGAAAGAAAACGAATTCATCATGTGGAAAGATTACATTTAATTGTAGTGCCTATGCTGGCCAAGTTGTCTTGTGATGACCCGAACCAATGGCACAAACACATAAATAAAGTTCAGCTATGTATTAATAGTATTCCACCACGATCAACTGTCTGTTCACCATTTTAGATTTTGATTGGATGCGAAATAAGGCTAGAAGAATTTCCAGAAATTAAGGAATTAATGGAAAATCAAGCTTTAGAAGAATACAAAAATGAGCAGATCAGCAAAGGCAATCAGTTAAAAACCAGATCACAAAGATACAGGAGGAAAACAGAAATAACTTTAACAAAAATAGAAATGTCAAAAATAGTTACGAAGTTAATGATTTGGTGGTGATAAAACGCACTCAGTACGCTGTTGCCACGAAGCTCAAAGATAAATATTTCGGTCCGGACAAGGTTATACGTAAAATGAATCATGGGCGATATTAAGTGGTGAGTTAGAAAGTCCACGGAAGACCTTAACTGTTGCCGAGTACATGAAACGTTGATCTCCAGTATTCGAGTCGAATACTCTGTCAGGAGGGCCGAATGTGGGATTTCCGACCACATAAAGTACATATATTTCGACTTCTATAAATAGCGAAGTAGATTGAGCGCTGCCCGTCTGTCCGACCGTGTTAGTGTTGAAATCAAGTTTGCCAAGGCAATCTATTAAAAAAAAATAGATATATGTGGCGATAGAGAATTAAATATAATAAATAAACATTAAGTAAATAAATTGGCGCTAACCCATATTTTCCGAATTTTTAAATTTTTAAAAACAACAATATGGGTATCATTTTAAAACTTTCGAAGAGATCTTTAAGGAAATAATAAAATTTTATAAAAACTCTTAACTCATTAAGAGGTGTTGGCATTTTATGTAAAATTATACATGTTTAGTACCTATTCAGTTTTCGGTGCAATGCAATATGGTGCAAATTTGTGTCAAAATATTATTCGATAATTCTCGCGAGAAAAAAACGACTTCAAAACAGTTTTTATCTGTCTGCCACATAAATTAGGTTACATTAACTATTGCGACACACTTATATCTACAAACTTTATACTTTTTCAACTGTTCAATTGTTTGGCAATTTTAGGGTCACTCTTTAATTTCCACTCTGTTTGAAACGGTTCAATAGTTTGAACATATATATCAGATTATATCTACTATTTAATTTGTAATATAACATTTTTATACTTCTTATTATACCAAATAAAGTAGTGAACATTCTGTCTAAAAATAAGGTGTTTGTATACAACGGTTCAAAAAATACGGCCATATAGAGCAAATTACATTAATTTCGGAAACACCCTTTAATTTCTAAATTCAAATTTTTATATATAATATATAAAATTATAAATTTCAAAATATACCAAATTAAATGAAGTATTGGTGCACCCTTTATTTTTTAATTTTAAATATTATCAGCTCTTACTAAAACGGCCATAGCAATTAACAATTCGTTAAATTTAGAAGCGTTTGTCTATAACGGTTCAAAAGATAGGTCTATATAAGTAATTCTAAATCTAATTATTGGACACCCTTTAATTTCTAAATTCAAATTATAAACTCGTTGATTTAGCGGACTTAGATATATAGATGCCTTTTAAGTTTCAGCGCTCTGTCTATAACGGTTCAAAAGTACGGCCACACACTTGAAATTACATTAATTATTAGAACACCCTATAATTTCCAAATCCATATTATATACTTGTTGTTATAGCGGACTTACCAATACAGGTTCGTTGTAAATTCTAAGCGTCTGTCTATAACTGTTAAAAAGTATTGCAATATACATCAAATTAAATGAACTATTGGCGCACCCTTTCATTTATAATTCTTAATATAAATACATGTTACTATAACAATCGATATTCAATCGGTTCAAAAGATAGGCCCATATAAGTAAATTTACATCAATTATGGGGCACCCTTTAACTTTTAGCTTTATTTTTGTATAATTTTTTGTTTTTTGGAGCTATAGTAATACGCAGCCATTTTAAATTTTACAGAAGTGCCTTTTGCAATTCATAGTACACGCAAAAAATATGTATGTTGTGTGGGGACACCCTTTTAATTTTTAAGATTATGAGCTGTTTTTAAAACGGGACCAATTTGTAAGCATAATCTATCAGATTACCAAAAATTTTCAAAATCGGATCAGAAATGACTGAGTTCTGGAGGCAAAAATATAAAAAAAGCAACATTCAGCCGAATTGTATAAAATTAAGGTGTTTGTATACGACAGTTGAAAAAAAAACGGCCATGTAGAAAAAATTACATTTATTTTGGGAACACCCTTTAATTTCTAAACTCAAATTATAAGCATCTTGTTATAGCGGACTTAGCAAAACATGTCCCTTGTAAATTTCAGCTGTCTGTCTATAACGGTTCAAAAGTCCGGCCACATACACCATATTATATCAAATTTGGGAGACCCGTTTATTTCCAAATTTTATACTTGTTGTTATAGAGGTGTAAGTAATGCAGGTTCTTTGTAAATTTCGATCGTCTGTCTACAACTGTTTAAAGTATGGCCATATACCAAATTAAGTTAACTATTGATGCACCCTTTAATTTATATTTTTAAATATTATCAGCTGTTACTATAACGGCCATAACAATCGACATTACGTCAAATTTACAAGCGTTTGTCTATAACGGTTCATAAGATAGGCCTGTATAAGTAAATCTACAATAATTATTGGAAACCCTTTAATTTTTAAATTCAAATTATAAACTCACTGACATAGGGGGCTTAGAAATACAGGTCCCTTTTAGGTTTCAGCGTTCTGTCTATAATGGTTCAAAAGATTTGCCACGCACTTGAAATTAAACAACTATTAGGACACCCGTTAACTTCCAAATCCAACTTTTATACTTGGTGCTATAGTGGACTTAACAATACAGGTTCATTGTAAATATCAAGCGTCTGTTTACAACTGTTCAAAAGTATGGCCATATGCATTTCATTAAGTGAACTATTGGCGCACCCTTTAATTTATAATTTTTAATATTAAAACTTGTTACTAAAACCGCCATAGCAATCGACATTTTACGGCCATAGTAAATCTACATCAATTATGGGACACCCTTTACTTTCTAAGTTCAAGTTATAAGCTCGTTGATATAGCGGGCTTAGCAATACAGGTCCCTTTTAATTTTCATCGTTTTGTCTATAACGCTTTAAAAGTTTGATCACATACTGGAAATTACATCAACTATTGAGACACCCTTTAACTTCCTAATCCAAATTTTATACTTGTTGTTATAAATTTTAAGCGTCTGTCTATAACTGTCTAAAAGTATTGCCATGTACATCAAATTAAATGAACTATTGGCGCACCCTTTAATTTATCATTTTAATTATTAATACTTGTTACTATAATGGCCATAGCAATCGACATTCTGTCCAATTTGCAAGCATTTGTCTTAACGGTTCAAAAGATAGGCCCATATAAGTAAATCTACATCAATTATCGGACACCTTTTAACTTCTAAATTCAAATCATAAACTCGTTGATATAGCGGATTTAGCAATACAGGTCCCCTTTAGGTTTCAGTGTTCTGTCTATAACGGTTCAAAAGTTTGGTCACATACACAAAATTACATTTACAATTGGAACACTCTTTAACTTCCAAATTCAAATTTTATACTTGCCTTTATAGCGGACTTAGCAATAAAGGTTCGTTGTAAATTTCAAGCGTCTGTCCACAACTGTTCAGAAGTATGACCATATAAATCAAATTTAATGAACTATTGGCGCACCCTTTAATTTATAATTTGTAATATTAATGCTTGTTACTATAACTGCCATAGCAATCAACATTCTGTCCAATTTGCAAGCGTTTATCAGTTCAAAAGATAGGCCTATATGTAAATTTACATCAATTACGGGGGCACCCTTTACTTTTTAGATTTATTTTTGTATAAGTTTTTGCTATTGGGAGCCATAGTAATACGCAGTCATTTTAAATTTTACAGAATCGCCCTTTACAGTTCATAATACACGTAAAAAATATGTATGTTGTATGGGGACACCCTTTAATTTTTAAGATTGTGAGCTGTTTTTTCAAACGGGACCAATCTGTAAGCATAATCTATTATATCACCAAAAATTTTCAAAATTAGATCAGAAATAACTGAGTTCTGGAGGCACAAATATAAAAAAGCAACATTCAGCCGAATTGTATAACCTCTTTCTTTTTTTTTTGAAGTCGGTTAAAAATTAATATAACTTCATCTTTTAAGACAGTCTCTTCACATATCTAGCATCAAGGAAATTTTTTGGAAATTTTTTGTTAATAAAATTTTGAACGTTTCATTCATACATAGTGTACACATCTTTCATCGCTGACATCAAGGAAATTTTTTTGGAAATTTTTTGTTAATAAGATTCTGAACGGTTCATTCATACATAGCGTACACATCTTTCATCGCTGCCAGACTTAGAGTTGTAGCTGATGGCATTTTAATAGTGGGCTTATAGCATGTTTACACGGCAATGTGAAGCACTTGCTTCGCTCTCTGAATCATGATTGCGAAGCATGCCGTTTCCACGACATATACTACATGCTTCACATTGACTTCTGTTCGAAAATTTTGTTTTTCGTTTCAATTTTAGTGTTTGTAATTAATAAAATTTTAAATTATTTGTTTTTATATTAACACATATTTACACAGCACTTTTAATATTGGTTTACTTTTTTTGTTTACATTTATATACAGCTAGTTCAGATAAACTTGCGATAAAAATTAGGGAAGACAGAAATTTTTCATGCTTCGCAAGTAGATTCAAGCTGAATCGTCTCAAAACAAAATGCTTCGCTCTCAAGATTTTATATGGCGAAGCACGTTGATTCGGTCGTGATTGAGCTCTGAATCATGAAAAGAGAGCGAAGCAAGAATATTGGGCTCCGTGTAAACATAGTATTAATGGCTTCCACATAATTAAAAAACCCAGGTTGCTCCATTATGTTAAATGCACATATGTCTTTGCAATATATTTGCCCTAGAAGCATAGCATTGACAAATTTTGGGTTTCAGTTGTGGTTAGAAGACTATTGTTCCCAGATAAAACGGATTTACATAGTTTGTTTCGCGTTAGATCAGCTCTTTTTGATGTCATATTAATGTTTTGTAACTATCTTAAATGGTGACTAATATATGAAGTTAAGGTCGAAATTTATGGCTTTATCTGGCTATACCTCTTGATCCTACGGTCCTGTGTGTCGTACTTACGAAACATGTATTATTTTATACAAACGCAGCCATCTACGCTACACTACTGTGTTATTCCGGCGAGACATGAACCACTCGAAGCTTTGTTTAGTAACCTTAGCCATCCACAGACCACTCACTACGCCTTTTATCCATGTCATCCCCTTTATCTAATAGCCATAACAGACTTATGCCAAACACTCTTGTTATGCTGTTACACTTTCTTGCGCTAACCGCTACCATTCTTACTTTTTATTATAAAGGGCATCTTGACAATTATCTTTTACTCTTATATAAAATAAGACATCTCCACTAAATTATTTGCCACGGCTTTACACACAATAATTGTTTTTTGCTTCTCGGAAACAATTATTATTTTCCATTGTATGGGTGTGCGAAGGTGGGCTCGAACTCACGATCTTCTGTTTTACAGCACACACCTCTACCAACGCAGCCATCGAGGTGCTTAGCTTTTGTTAGCTAATTGTTATATTATTATATACACACTCCATTAGGGGTTGCCAGATTTTATTTTCGTTGCGATTTTCTCTAAGTATATATAGTCTTACATAAAAATGCCATCTTAATGGGTTAAGCATTTTAAAAAATTTTAGTATTCCTTACAATTTGTTCACTCGATTTTTTCTTCTTTTTTTAATTCTCTATCGCCCCATATATTTATTTTTTGATTGGAGTAACTTCATTGTTAAAGTAAATTGACTTTTATGCGCCTATCTTTTGAACCGTTATAGACAAACGCTTGAAAATTGAATAGGATGTCGATACAATGACTGTTTTAATAACAACTATAAACATTCAAAAATATAAATTAAAGGGTGTCCCAATAGTTAATGTAATTTGATGTATGTGGCCAAAATCTTAAACCTTTATAGGCAGAACGCTAAAACTTAAAAGCGACCTGTATTGCTAAGCCCGCTGTATCAACCTATATTGCTAAGTCCGCTGTAACAACAATCTTATATAGCCGTATCTTTTGAACCGTTAAATACAAATACTTAAAAACAAGAAAGTATTTATACTACTTTGTTTGGTATAAGAAGTATAAATATTTTAAATTATAAATTAAAGTCTTTTAAAATAGTTGATGTAGTCTGGTGTTAGTGGACAAACTGTTAAACCGATATAGACAGACGGTTGAAATTTACAACAATATTTTGAATTTGAAAATTAGTTTTTTTGCAAGAATTATATACTTTTTCACATCAGTACAATTACTTAAATTTAATGGTCATACTGTACAGTTTTTACTTTGCTAATTTTTGCTAGTAAGGCGTTCATTTCCTTTTTTGAGAAAATAATTTTGTAAATTTCTGTTTTACTCTGTCGTTGCTAGTACTTGCCAGTAAAGTTACTGAACAGACCTTTTTATATGGGATTTTGATTGCATTTGCAGGTAACCTTTTTGATTGAAATCAAATTGATATGTTAAGAAAGGTTGATATGTTACGAGAGATTTTACCTCAAATAATGAAACAAGTACTCTTTCAGTGATATTACTTTATTTCGTGTTTGTACCAGAAGTTCCGAAAATTTGTATTAATATATCAAAATTATATATGTTACGTGTAGCCTTCAAAAGTTACAAAAAATATAACCAAAGGGCAACACTGATGACAAGTTCATACACACATGCGTATACAAATGTGTGTGGATCGGTAACATTTTTTACATTTTTTTAACTTTTGAAGGCTCCACGTAACATGTATAATTTTGTTACTTTTGACTAAATTTTTGTAACTTTTGCAAAAGACACGAAATAAAGTAATATCACTGAAAAAGTACTTGTTTCATTATTTGAGGTAAGAATTTCTCGTAACGTATTATGCAGTACCAAATTTTTTTTTATTTTTTAATTCTCTGTCACCCCAATATTTGCTCTTTTGATTGGAACTAGATTTACATAGATGGTGAAGTGTATATAAGATTCGGCATAGCACTCTTACTTTCTTAACATATCAATTTGATTTAAATAACAAAGGTTACCTACAAATGAAATCAAAATCCCACATCAAAAATTAGTTTTAAAAAATAAACAAAATTTAACATTGCTAAAGTTTTACTCTGTTCAATTCATAAGAAATGTTTATTGATTCATGTTTAGAAACAGCAAAATGTTCCTGGCAACAATTTCTTTGAATTGTGAAATAATAAGAGCTGCTTTTCGTGCGGAAAACTAAGCAATTGTTAGTTATTCCACTTGAAAAATTTGACAACCGTAACAATACCCCGATTTAGAAAAAAGTTGTGTTTTAATTTCTTCTTAAAATTCAAATTGGTCTCTAATAGCGGTATTTTTAAAATAGTTAGTGTAGTAAATTGTATCGAAGCTCAATCTCTCAAAGAAAAAGATCAAACGGATTTATTAAAAAAAACCCCTATTTCCGTCTTAAAATATTAGTATTAAGTCCTTATTTAAATCCCTATGAATATCATCGGTTTGAAGTGTTTTTTAACCGACTTTAAAAAAAGAAGGAGGTTATACAATTCGGCTGAATGTAGTTTTTTTATATTTGTGCCTCCAGAACTCAGTCATTTCTGATCCGATTTAAAAATTTTTTGGTAATATGATAGATTATGCTTACAGATTGGTCCCGTTTTAAAAACAGCTCATAATCTTAAAAATTAAAGGGTGTCCCCATACAACATACATATTTTTTACGTGTATTATGAACTGTAAAGGGCGATTCTGTAAAATTTAAAATGACTGCGTATTGCTATGGCTCCCAATAATAAAAACTTATACAAAAATAAATCTAAAAATTAAAGGGTGCCCCCATAATTGATGTAAATTTACTTATATGGGCCTATCTTTTGAACTGTTATAGATAAACGCTTGCAAATTGGACAGAATGTCGATTGCTATGGCCGTTATAGTAACAAGTATTAATATTACAAATTATAAATTAAAGGGTGCGCCAATAGTTCAATAAATTTGATTTATATGGCCATACTTTTGAACAGTTGTGGACAGACGCTTGAAATTAACAACGAACCTTTATTGCTAAGTCCGCTATAAAAACAAGTATAAAATTTGGATTTGAAGTTGAAGGGTGTTCCAATAGTTAATGTAATTTTATGTATGCGACCAAACTTTTGAACCGTTATAGACAGAACGCTCAAAACTAAAAGGGACCTGTATTGCTAAATACGCTATATCAACGAGTTTATGATTTGAATTAAGAAGTTAAAGGGTGTCTCATAATTGATGTAGATTTACTTATATGGGCCTATCTTTTGAACCGTTAAAGACAAATGCTTGCAAATTGGACAGAATGTCGATTGCTATGGCCATTATAATAACAAGTATTAATAATTAAAATTATGAATTAAAGGGTGCGCCAATAGTTCATTTAATTTGATGTATATGGCCATACTTTTAGACAGTTTTAGACAGACGCTTAAAATTTACAACGAACCTGTATTGCTAAGTCCGCTATTACAACAAGCATAAAATTTGGATTTGGAAGTTAAAGGGTGTCCCAATAGTTGATGTAATTTCAAGTATGTGATCTAACTTTTAAACCGTTATAGACAGAACGCTGAATCTTGAAAGGGACCTGTATTGCTAAGCCCGCTATATCAACTTATAACTTGAATGTAGAAAGTAAAGGGTGTCCCATAATTGATGTAGATTTACTATAGCCGTAGAATGTCGATAGCTATGGCCGTTGTAGTAACAAGTTTTAAAATTAAAAATTATAAATTAAAGGGTGCGCTAATAGTTCACTTAATGTAATGCATATGGCCATACTTTTGAACAGTTGTAGACAGACGCTTGATATTTAGAATGAACCTGTATTGTTAAGTCCACTATAGCACCAAGTATAAAATTTAGATTTGGAAGTTAAAGGGTGTCCTAATAGTTGTGTAATTTCAAGTACGTGGCAAAACTTTTGAACCATTATAGAAAGAACGCTGAAACCTAAAAGGGACCTGTATTTCTAAGCCCGCTATGTCAGTGAGATAATATTTAAAATTATAACTTAAAGGGTGCACCAATAGTTCATTTAATTTGGTATATGGCCATACTTGTAAACAGTTGTAGACAGACGATCGAAATTTACAAAGAACCTGCATTACTAACACCTCCATAACAACAAGTATAAAATTTGGATTTGGAAATAAATGGGTGTCCCAATAGTTGATATAATATGTTGTATGTGCCCGGCCTTTTGAACCGTTATAGACAGACAGCTGAAATTAACAAGTGACATGTTTTGCTAAGTCCGCTATAACAAGAAGCTTATAATTTGAGTTTAGAAATTAAAGGGTGTTCCCAAAATTAATGTAATTTTTTCTACATGGCCGTTTTAGAACCGTTGTATACAAACACCTTAATTTTATACAATTCGGCTGAATGTTGCTTTTTTTATTTTTGGTAATAATAATCTGATAGATTATGCTTACAAATTGGTCTCGTTTTAAAAACAGCTCAAAATCTTAAAAATTCAAGGTTGTCCCCACACAACATACATATTTTTACGTGTATTATGAATTGCAAAAGGCACTTCTGTAAAATTTAAAATAGCTGCGTATTACTATAGCTCCAAAAAACAAAAAATTATACAAAAATAAATCTAAAAATTAAAGGGTGTCCCATAATTGTAGTAAATTTAATTATATGGGCCTACCTTTTGAATCGTTATAGACAAAGGCTTGCAAATTGGACAGAATATCGATAGCTATGGCCGTTATAGTAACATATATTAATATTAAGAATTATAAATGAAAGGGTGCGCCAATAGTTCATTTAGTTTGATGTATATTGCCATACTCTTTAAAAGATATAGACAGACGCTTAGAATTTACAACCAACCTGTATTTGTAAGTCCGCTATAATAACAAGTATATAATATGGATTTGGATTTTAAAGGGTGTTCCAATAGTTGATGTAATTTCAAGTGTGTGGCCGTACTTTTGAACCGTTATAGACAGAACGCTGAAACTTAAAAGGGATCTATATTTCTAAGTCCGCTACATCAACGAGTTTATAATTTGACTTTAGAAATTAAAGGGTGTCCGATAATTAGATTTAGAATTACTTATATAGGCCTATCTTTTGAACCGCTATAGACAAACGCTTGTAAATTTAACGCAATGTCGATTGCTATGGCCGTTATAGTAAGAGCTGATAATATTTAAAATTAAAAAATAAAGGGTGCACCAATAGTTCATTTAATTTGGTATATGGCCATACTTTTAAACAGTTTTAGACAGACGATTGAAATTTACAACAGACAGACGATTGAAATTTACAAAGAAAGAACAAGTATAAAATTTAATATAAAATTTTTATTATAAAATTTATATAATTTAATATAATATATATAAATAATTTGAATTTAGAAATTAAAGGGTATTCCCAAAATAAATGTATTTTGTTCTATATAACCGTATTTTTTGAACCGTTGTATACAAACACCTTAATTTTAGACAGAATGTTCACTACTTTATTTGGTATAATAAGAAGTATAAAAATATATTATAAATTAAATAGTTGATATAATCTGATGTATATGGGCAAACTATTGAACCGTTTCAGACGGACGGTTTAAATTTAAACAGAACCTGATTGCTAAATCTACTGCAAATCCACTGGAAATTAAAGAGTGACCGTATAGTTGCTGCAATTTTATGTATATTGCCAAACTATTGAACAGATGAAAAAGTATAAACTTTGGAGATTTAAGTGTGTCCCAATATTTAATGTAATCTAATTTATGTGGCCATACCTTTGAGCTGTTATAAGCAGACAGATAAAAACTGTTTGGAAGTCAGTTTTTTTTCGCAAGAATTATTATGTAAAAGTTTTAAATTTTTTTTATTTTCGTTTTGCTTTTGTTCAGCAATTAAATTTGCTGCGTTGTTATTATTCCTGAAATGTGAAATAAAATTTTTTACTATATGGTATATAAATTACATTAAATTACTAGTTACTTAAGGAAAATTTCAAAATGTAACTTTTAATAAAAAAATTTAACTTTTTGAAGGAAAAGCGTAACTTTCTCCTGTTTTTCCCAACACTGGAATGGATGTCCTTAAGAAATGTTTTGTTAAAGGAAAGTATTGAGAGAAAAAACACACACTTAACATATAAAAACGTACATACTAGAGATCTGCGTAAATGCCTTCAAAACGGCTTTTTATTTAACCGACTTTAAAAAAAGAAGGAGGTTATACAATTCGGCTGAATATTGTTTTTTTATGTTTGTGCCTGCAGAACTCAGTCATTTCTGAACCGATATTGAAAATTTTTGGTAATATGATAGATTATTCTTACAGATTGGTCCCGTTTTAAAAACAGTTCATAATTTTAAAAATTAAAGGGTGTCCCAATACAACATACATATTTTTTACCTGTATTATGAACTGTAAAGGGCGATTCTGTAAAATTTAAAATGAATGCGTATTACTATTGCTCCCAATAAAGAAAAGCTATACAAAAATAAATCTAAAAATTAAAGGGTGCTCCCATAATTGATGTAAATTTACTTATATGGGCCTATATTTTGAACCGTTATAGATAGAACGCTAAACCTTAAAAGGGACCTGTATTTCTAATCTCGCTATATCAACGAGTTTATAATTTGAATTTAGAATTTAAAGGGTGTCCCATAATTGACGTAGATTTATTTATATGGGTCTATCTTGTCAACTTTATAGACAAACGCCTTGAAATAGTAACAAGTAATAATATTTAAAATTATAAATAAAAGAATGGCCCAATACGAGTATGCATATCTATTTGTTAAAAAACTGTGTACAAACACACAATCAAACTATCCAGTCAGATTATCCACACACATTTTCAGTTGTGTTGCGTTACTAGAAAAACATAACTACGTCTGCTTAACGCATACGAACTGGCTTCTCAGTTGCGTACTGTTAACTTACAAACTCAAAATTCAGTCGCTGTGTGTTCGTTTTGCACCTAAAAATAGTAGACTGAATTCAGTTGGTTTTTAGTTGTGTGTGTTCTGTTTAACTATTTTAAGCAGTCAAATAATTGAAAATGAGTTCTCAAACTATTTTCAGTTCAGTCGCCAGTCAAAAAAATTTTTGTTGGTGCTGAATTTTAAACTCTGCTTGTACATTTATCAAATCAGTATGTGAGTGTGGTAGCCTGTAATTTTTTATATATACAGGTGTGTTGTCTGTGGTTGTAATTTTTTGTTTGTAAAAATTGTTGACAGTTAATTTTTCGTCTTCTAAATGAAAAACATTTTGGTATTTTTTGAATATTTCTTTTAATTGTGTTTTAGCATCTTCATCATTGTGGTCTAGTTGCAAATTGTCCAATATTTTGTTAAACCGTTCACTGCTGTTTATGTATTTGTAACTTAATGCATTATAATTTTTGAGCGGATCAGTTTGGAGTTTAATGCTCTGCAAAGTTATTTCTTCGTTTGTTGTGATTAAAATTCTTAAATGTGTCATGACGCTTTTGAGTACTATTGAATTACTTAAAAAAACGCCTCTTTCTATTTCATTATTAAAAATTACGCAGTCTTCAGTTAAATTTAATTTAACTGCTTGAATAATTTCAGTTCTTGGCGGTATTTTGATTTTTAGTGACGTTAATAGTTTTGTATGCATTGGAAGGGTTATGCTTGTATTATTTATAAATAGAGATATTGTAAACGTTTCATAATCTATTTTGCAAAGGTATTTCTTTAAAAAGTCTCTTCCTATTATGTCATATGTATCTATTGGAAAATCTGAATTTACCAAATGAAAAGAGTATTTGCATATTTCATCGGCCTAAGTTAGGTCTAATTCTATTGTGCCATTTTGGTTGCATTTTGCTTTAGGGTTTAAAGGTTTATTTTCGAAATTTGTTTGCATCCGACAGAGTGATATGTCAGCGCCTGTGTCGATCAGAAATGTTATTTGTTTGTTTTTGTACTTTGTTATTATGAAATTTGTGTTGTTATCAGATACTTTATAAATTGCTAATTTTGGCTGTCCAGAATATCTGCGTATTCCGAGCCTAACGTGTTTCCTGAATTTTGTACTGTTGTTAATACTTCTGTAATTGGTTTGCGTTTCTCTATTACAGAGGTAAAGTTATTGTAGTTAATTGTTCTGTTATTGAAGTTGTTACTCGTATTTCGAAAATTGGAGTTATTGTTTCTAGTGAGTTTTTCATTGTTGAAATAGTTATTGGAATAGTTGTATCTAGGATAGTTATTATTGTTATTATAAAATTTGTTATTTCTATTGAACTTAGTGTTGTTCCTATAGCTTTTTTTGTCTGTTATTATTAAATGCATTGTGGTTTTCTTTGGAAATGCGTGTTTTTTGTTTTCTGAAATGAAAAATTGAATTGTGATTTGAATTTTGCTCATTTTCCAATTCCAATGCAAGTTCAGATGCTTCTTGCAAATTTTTTGGTCGTGCAGCATATACGGTCGATTTAAAGTTTTTATTTAAGCTTTTTTAAATATATATAATGCTAGTTTGTGATTTAATTTTATGATAACCTGTTTTTCTGGTTCTGTGACTCCATCTCCTAATTCTTTAATTCCCACATTGTTTAATTTATCAATTATGTTTGTAATTTTGTCTATGAATGAATTTATGGACATTTACCTTTTAAATAACGTATTAAGTCTGTTTTCCAATTCCGGAATCGTTTCCCTACTTTTGTACCTTTCTTGTAATAACTTCTTTAATGCCTTAAAATTCTCTGGTAGTGAGTATCTACTAGACCCCTGCACAAATGCATTTGCTATTAAAAAGTACATATGATTTGCAAAACATGAACACTTGCTTGAGGTTATTTTAAAAACGATGAACATGTTTTTCAGAACATCAGACTCATTGAGTAACTATTGGTTATACTCGACTGAGAGAGTGTTAGGTGAGTACATGTTCTTTTTTTTCTCTTACTTGCAAATGTTTTCTACGAACATGTCGAGTATCACGCGACAGTCAAACTTCACTTGATACTCGCAGTACTAGGTGAAGTTTGGCAAATATGTTAATTAAATTCATTTGTTTGGAATCTTTCTCTTTTGATCTGCCAAACTGCAAAAAAAATATAAATAAATGAGGTAAGTTAATACTTTAGTTTATTTAGATATTCTTTAATTTTTTATAACTATGTTAAAATTAAATAAAATAAAAAATAATATAATAATGATACGTATATATATATAACGACACGTTCTACGCTGGATGCTGGGATAGCTGCAGCGGAGTCCAGGGTCGTTCCAATTTTGATTTATCGTCCTAAGACGAAGAGAAAATGAAACAATTCTTGTTCTGAAAACGTTATAAAACTTCAAGTTACGTTTTATTCTTCTAATTCTTAAGACTATAGCGTCGGCTAATCAACGGTCGGGAACGAAGCCACAAATGACAATAGCGGTTGGAGTAAGCGAGCTGCGGTAAAACAGTCAGCGACAACAACGGAATTCAGCCGTTTAACCAAAACAAATGGGCCCAACAGGCAGTTCCGCGAATGGGTAGCGTGGCGTAGTTGGTGGTAGGGGAAGAGGGCGACGCTACCGGGCGGCAACGGCGCGGGTAGCGGCCAAACAGCGAAGGCGCAGGTAGCGCTCAAACAGCGATTGCGCAGGTAGCGCTCGAACAAGCAGCTACGCTGCCGGGCGACAATGGCACGGGCAGCGGCCAAACAGCGGTGCAGACAGCGTTGGCGCAGGTAGCGCTCAAACAGCGATGACGCAGATAGCAGTCGAACAAGCAGCGACCCTGCCGGGCGACAATGGCACGGGCTGCGGCCAAACAGCGGCGCAGACAGCATTGGCGCAGGTAGCGCTCAAAAAGCGATGGCGCAACGACGTTGAAAAAACGCGGTACTTGGGTGGGGCGCAACAATTGCTGGGGCCACTCGACCGTGTGGAATAGTACTGGGGAATTTACAATTCCTCACCAGCACTAGCCACAGGCTTGTGCCAACACCAGTAGAAGTTTAACTTCTGAAGGGTGTTTTTACCAAACAATTTCAGTCGTTCTGTCGATAATAAATATATTGGGGAATTTACAATTCCTCACCAACTGATCTCTTATCTGCAGGAGAGCTGCTTGCTAACTGACTCGTCTTTATAGTATATTATATTTATTTCCAAAAATTTTAATGATGTACATGTTTTCTTAAAACTAATTTTAATTAATTATTTATTCCTTACATACTAGCGTATTTTTCAAGGACTTGCCAAGATATTTTATAAAAGTATTTGCAGCATGGCCGCTTATAATAATATTAAAGTTTACTGTAGGTACAACATTTGTTTAAAAACAAAAGGTAAATAGGGAAGCATTTATGCTTAATTCTAATATTAAACTAAACCTTATAGTAAGGCAAGAAAGAAGAAAAAATAGCGTTATATACAAAAGAAAATAAAGTTATATACAAAAGAATAGGAATTGCCTATTGGGCGGTGTTATACACCACATGTTCTATATCTAAGTTATTTATTCTCCTATGGTAATATAAGAGGTTTGCACTTTCATATAGGAGGCCAGCTCCGTTCAATGTCATAAGGTCAATCGGTGATAAGTAATTAGACAATCGTATGGTCCTCAGGTTGTTTACGCTTTCAAAGCACTGTCCAAGAAGACTATTTTCAAGGGATTGAGCCCTTTCAAGAAATTTTATAGCCGACCCTACCATATAAGAGTCAATTCTATCGAAGCCAATTGCTTTGTATATTGATTTGCAAGATGGCTTGCGGTAGATGCCATCAGGCCCCTGCTTACATCGTAGGCCAATGCAAGTGACCATAATTTTCCTCTCCCATTTCCTTAGTCTTTCCATCTGAGCAGAAGAAATTCTGGACCAGACTGAGAAGGCATAGGATATGAGAGGTCTAATTATCTGGCGATAAACAAGGAATCGAATTTTCCTATCGAGTACTCCCCTATATCCAAGAATAGATCGATATGCGGCATATGCAAGCCTGCCGCGCTCCAAGACAAAGTCTATGTGGCGATAAAACTCGAAATTTTCATGGAAAATTACACCAAGGTATTTCATCCTGTCCGAAACCCCGATCAGTTCGCTGCCTATACTAAGAGTTGGTATGAAAGATCTGCTATTGGGATATACAAATTTACGCTTGCCGTTTATCATAACTGCCTCAGTTTTATTCATATTTAAGTGAAGCCGCCACTTAGCAAAGTAGGGCTCCAGTCGAGTCAAGTAGTTGCTAACTCTTCCGTTTACACTACGAGCGAGGGGGCCAGAAGCTGCAATGAGTATATCATCTGCATACATTAACAAAAAATCGCCGTCAGCCGGTTTAGGTATATCAGCCATAAATATATTATAAAGTACAGGGCCAAGCAAGGATCCCTGTGGTACTCCTGCACTGACAGATTTTTCAATCCATCGAGTTCTGCCTATTCTAACGCCAAAAGTCCTACCAGATAGAAAATTAGAGACGATTTTACACACACTTCTATCGAAGCCCATCTCCATCACTTTAAAAACAATGCCATCCTGCCAAGCGGTATCAAAAGCCTTGGGAAAGTCCAAGCTATCCGCAATTGCAGGATATCCTTTGTTCAGACCTTTGGAAACATAGTCTGAGAAAACCATCAATGCATGCGAGGTTGAGTGTCCTTTTTTAAGTTCAAACTGACAATCTGGAAGAATATTGCAATCTGATATTTTGCCCGTGATCTTGGAATGAATAAAGAATTCTAATAACTTTCCAAAGGGAGGTAGGAGAGAAATCGGCCTATAGTTGCTGCTCTGCCTTGGGTCAGATTTGAGTTTCAATATCGGAACTATTAATGCCCTTTTCCATTCTCTCGGAAAGTATCCCAAGTTTATGCAGTGGTTCAAAAGAATTGCCAGAAATCCCCAGGTATCCCGACGGAATTTCATCCCAACCACTCGATTTTTTGTTTGGTCTTCTCCTTAAAGTTTCGCCAATGGTTTCTGCTCTAATCAGCTGGCTGTTGTTCGAGCCGCTACCATCTGCGGTAGTAGTCCTATCAAAAACCATCATAGGTGTCCTATCCTGTAAAGTGGAGACTCTACTTGCGACGGTTACTGCAAAAGAATCGGAACCTATTTCATACTCGTGCACGCTGTGGAAGTGGTCTGTCAGTAGATTAGCCTTCCCTAAGTCATCAGATACTATTGAGCCATCCGCAGTGATCAGATCGTGGATGACAACATTTTTACTTAAACCAGCCGCAGACTTTAAAGATCTATATGTCCTATCATTCAGCTTAATGTTGCTTAATTTTCTCGTCCAGTTTTCGCGCTCGTAAACTGCAATAGCACCCTGTATTATTCTATCCCGGTTTTTTCCTTCTGATTTTAGGGTAAGACGACGTCCTGGGTCCTCACATCTTTGAACTATACAGCGCAATCTCTTTTTTCATCAATAAAATGAAGGATGTTAGGTGGTAGCTTCAAAAGCCCTTTTCTTCCAACTAGAAGCTTAAGAGTAGTAAGTTCCATAGCATTCTTAAAGGCATATGTCATTGACTCTATACATTCGTCAATCTCCGCTTCGGACACGTTCGTATCTACTGGTAGCGTACAGTCGGCAAGTTCCCGGGATAGAATCGCATTAAATCTTGTCCTGTCCATCTTGTTAAAGTCTAACCTTGTTGGTCGTATTCTCCCAACACAGTCCGCAATGCCAAAGACTGCTTCCACAGCGTTGTGATCACATTCAAAATCAAGGGTTTTAAGCCCATTTCCCATGGTTATGGGAGACATGCCAACAGAAGTTATCATTATGTCTATATATGAAGAGGAAACGGCCGTAGTTCTTGTCGGGCCATCAGTGGGATGAATTTCTAGGTTCGGATTCGCTAATAGTAAATCATGTAGCAACCGACCACTTGTGTTCTCCCGGGAATCCCCCCAATACGGATGCCTAGCATTTAAATCAGCTCCAACTACCACTGTCCCAGTTTTGGCTAGGTCAAAAACAGGCCTAATATCAGAGGCTGACATTGTCGCTGGTGGTCTACGATACAGCGACACTACAGTTATAGAGGACCCATTTATTCTGTGAATGCGCACAATCGTGTTTTCTAAAGTTTCAGTGTTAACTATAACCCTTTCACATGAAATACTATCCTTCACTAGAACGGCCGTCCCTCCTCCTTGTCCAGATTGACGATTCTGTCTAAATATTATATACCCAGCAATGTCTAACTTGTGTCGAGGACTTAATTTATGTTCAACTATTAGAGCAACGTCGAGTTTGTCTCTATCCAAAAATAGTTTTAAATAGTGTCTCCTATGTTTAGAGACAACTAAATTCACGTTAATAAAAATTACTTTAAGTGTCCTAGACATTGTTCTGTAGCATCATTAGCATCCCAAGCAAATCCCGAGATTTACCCTCATCATCTTTAATTGTATTATATTCATGTGCAAATCCACCGACTTTATTAATGCAGTTCAACAGACCTCCTCCAAAGAATCGTTTACAGTCACTGTCAATCATCGCGAATTGAGCCATTGCGCTCTTAAGAGTTGGCGCAGCGCTGCTCGGCGCCGTTCCAAAAGAATTACATGGTGTTGAACCGCCTTTAGGAAGATTGTTTGCCACAGCAGATGCGTATGACACTCCAGGGTTAAGGCCACTACTAAAGAACCGTCAAGGTCCCTGGGGCTCCACCAGAGATGCCTTTTTCGCCTCTATTTTCTTTAAAAGCCTTAGCCTTTGCGGGCATTGCTTAGAGCTGGCTACGTGCCCCTCAACTCCACAGTTAACACATTTTACCGGAAGACCCACCTTTCTAGTAACCTGTCCAATTACAGGATCGGTAAGCAACAATTCGGTTGTGTTATTTTCCTTCGCGGGAATACTGCACACTCCCGGTCCATGGGATGCACCACATTTTACACATCGGTACGGCTTTTGGCAATTCGAAGATGTATGCCCAAATCTCTGGCAGTTGAAACACTGGGTGCCAGCACCCTTCTTTCTATATTTTTTCATGCTGACACGGCAGCGAAGAATATACCGTACCTCAAAAAAGGCCGAAATATCGGAATCTCGTGATAGCCTCAAAAGCCATTTATCATTTCCTAGTTCAATAAGACCTAGTATATTAATTCCAATTTGAAGTCCAGTCAAATATTGCATGACGTCTTCAACAGTGTATGTACGCGAGAGACCCTCTATAAGAATCGAAAACGGTCTCATTCCTTTTGGCGTGTATGTAAAAAAGTTTACCCCGTTGTCTTTAAGCAAAACCTTTACTTTTTCAAAGTCGGCTAGAGTGCAAACCCCTATATTAGTGGCATTTTTGCCCATAATCTTAATATTATAATTAGTATTTTCAAGAGCCTTATCAATAATATTAGTTATTTCTTTTACATTAACATTATAAGTAGTAATAACTGGGATTCTTATCTTACTTACAATGATACTTTTTCCTTTTAGTTTTTTACGGGCATCCCCATTTTGAGTACGGGGAACCTTTTCCGCTTTGTCATCATCAACTTCCTTCTCGGATGCGTCGTCATTTTTGTTTATTGGGCTAGCGTCAATAGTTGCAAAATCCATACCTTCTTCTGCATTAGCATGTGTTGATTTGTCTGAATTCGTATAACTGGCCACAACAGTAACCTTCCTCTGCTTTTTTTTCTTCTTGCGAACCACCTCCACAAAAGTAGCATCTTCTTGTCATTTTTTCCTGCTAAGCCTTGCGTTGAATTCCCTTTGAACTCTTCAACCATTTTTTTTAGTTTTTTATTTTCGTCAAGAATGGCATTGAGCTTTAGGCTAAGTTCCTCAATTGCCTTATCCTTTAAGCTAAATAGCCGGCTTACTTCGTCGTCAGACGAAAATTCGCCAGCCACCCTCGCTCGCTTGAGTGAACACAAGCTGTCGTCCGCCATTGTTGACAAACTCTACCTGCACCACTAGTTTGTATATTGTACATGCTGAAAATTTTGCAACAACCCTTAAATTCGCACAACTTTTCTTTGTTGTTCTTTTTTTTTTTTAATGCACACTTGTTGTAAGTACGATCACTGTTAACAGTCGAATGAACCGTTGACTGTCTCGTCTTTTTTTTTATATAGTATATATTTATTTCCAAACATTTTAATGATGTACATGTTTTCTTAAAACTAATTTTAATTAATTATTTATTCCTTACATACTAGCGTATTTTTCAAGGACTTGCCAAGATATTTTATAAAAGTATTTGCAGCATGGCCGCTTATAATAAAATTAAAGTTAAGTTTACTGTAGGTACAACATTTGTTTTAAAATTTCCCCAAAAAAAAGGTAAATAGGGAGGCATTTGTGCTTAATTCTAATTTTAAACTAAACCTTATAGTAAGGCAAGAAAGAAGAAAAAATAGCGTTATACACAAAAGAAAATAAAGTTATATACAAAAGAATAGGAATTGCCTATTGGGCGGTGTTATACACCACATTTTTTATATCTAAGGTATTTATTCTCCTATAGTAATATAAGAGGTTTGCACTTTCATATAGGAGCCCAGCTCCGTTCAATGCATAAGGTCAATCGGTGATAAGTAATTAGACAATCGTATGGTCCTCAGGTTGTTTACGCTTTCAAAGCACTGTCCAAGAAGACTATTTTCAAGGGATTGAGCCCTTTCAAGAAATTTTATAGCCGACCCTACCATATAAGCGTCAATTCTATCGAAGCCTATTGCTTTGTATATTGATTTGCAAGATGGCTTGCGGTAGATGCCATCAGGCCCCTGCTTACATCGTAGGCCAAGGCAAGTGACCATAATTTTCCTCTCCCATTTCCTTAGTCTTTCCATCTGAGCAGAAGAAATTCTGGACCAGAGAGGTAATTATCTGGCGATAAACAAGGAATCGAATTTTCATATCGAGCCCTCCCCTTTATCCAAGAATAGATCGATATGCGGCATATGCAAGCCTGCCGCGCTCCAAGACAAAGTCTATGTGGCGATAAAACTCGAAATTTTCATGGAAAATTACACCAAGGTATTTCATCCTGTCCGAAACCCTGATCAGTTCGCTGCCTATACTAAAAGTTGGTATGAAAGATCTGCTATTGGGATATACAAATTTACGCTTGCTCTTTATCATAACTGCCTCAGTTTTATTCATATTTAAGTAAAGCCGCCACTTAGCAAAGTAGGGCTCCAGTCGAGTCAAGTAGTTGCTAATTCTTCCGTTTACACTACGAGCGAGTTGCCCAGAAGCTGCAATGAGTATATCATCTGCATACATTAACAAAAATCGCCGTCAGCCGGTTTAGGTATATCAGCCATTAATATATTATAAAGTACAGGGCCAAGCAAGGATCCCTGTGGTACTCCAGCACTGACAGATTTTTCAATCGATCGAGTTCTGCCTATTCTAACGCCAAAAGTCCTATCAGATAGAAAATTAGAGACGATTTTACACACACTTCTATCGAAGCCCATCTCCATCATTTTAAAAACAATGCCATCCTGCCAAGCGGTATCAAAAGCCTTGGCAAAGTCCAAGCTAACCGCAATTGCAGGATATCCTTTGTTCAGACCTTTGGAAACATAGTCTGAGAAAACCATCAATGCATGCGAGGTTGAGTGTCCTTTTTTAAATCCAAACTGACAATCTGGAAGAATATTCCAATCTGATATTTTGCCCGTGATCTTGGAATGAATAAAGAATTCTAATAACTTTCCAAAGGGAGATAGGAGAGAAATCGGCCTATAGTTGCTGCTCTGCCTTGGGTCAGATTTGAGTTTCAATATCGGAACTATTAATGCCCTTTTCCATTCTCTCGGAAAGTATCCCAAGTTTATGCAGTGGTTCATTAGAATTGCCAGAAATCCCCAGGTATCCCGACGGAATTTCATCCCAACCACTCGATTTTTTGTTTGGTCTTCTCCTTAAAGTTTCGCCAATGGTTTCTGCTCTAATCAGCTGGCTGTTGTTCGAGCCGCTACCATCTGCGGTAGTAGTCCTATCAAAAACTATCATAGGTGTCCTATCCTGTAAAGTGGAGACTCTACTTGCGACGGTTACTGCAAAAGAATCGGAACCTATTTCATACTCGTGCACGCTGTGGAAGTGGTCTGCCAGTAGATTAGCCTTCCCTAAGTCATCAGATACTATTGAGCCATCCGCAGTGATCAGATCGTGGATGACAACATTTTTACTTAAACCAGCCGCAGACTTTAAAGATCTATATGTCCTATCATTCAGCTTAATGTTGCTTAATTTTCTCGTCCAGTTTTCACGCTCGTAAACTGCAATAGCACCCTGTATTATTCTATCCAGGTTTTTTACTTCTGCTTTTAGGGTAAGACGACGTCCTGGGTCCTCACATCTTTGAACTATACGGCATAATCTCTTTTTTTCATCAATAAAATGAAGTATGTTAGGTGGTAGCTTCAAAAGCCCTTTTCTTCCAACTAGAACCTTAGGAGTAGTAAGTTCCATAGCATTCTTAAAGGCATATGTCATTGACTCTATACATTCGTCAATCTCCGCTTCGGACACGTTCGTATCTACTGGTAGCGTACAGTCGGCAAGTGCCCGGGATAGAATAGCATTAAATCTTGTCCTGTCCATCTTGTTAAAGTCTAAGCTTGTTGGTCGTATTCTCCCAACACAGTCCGCAATGCCAAAGACTGCTTCCACAGCGTTGTGATCACATTCAAAATCAAGGGTTTTAAGTCCATTTCCCATGATTATGGGAGACATGCCAACAGAAGTTATCATTATGTCTATATATGAAGAGGAAACGGCCGTAGTTCTTGTCGGGCCATCAGTGGGATGAATTTCTAGGTTCGGATTCGCTAATAGTAAATCATGTAGCAACCGACCACTTGTGTTCTCCAGGGAATCCCCCCAATACGGATGCCTAGCATTTAAATCAGCTCCAACTACCACTGCCCCAGTATTGGCTAGGTCAAAAACAGGCCTAATATCAGAGGCTGACATTGTCGCTGTTGGTCTACGATACATCGACACTACAGTTATAGAGGACCCATTTATTCTGTGAAGGCGCACAATCGTGTTTTCTAAAGTTCCAGTGTCAACTATAACCCTTTCACATGAAATACTATCCTTCACTAGAACAGCCGTCCCTCCTCCTTGTCCAGATTGACGATTCTGTCTAAATATTATATACCCAGCCATGTCTAAATTGTGTCGAGGACTTAATTTATGTTCAACTATTAGAGCAACGTCGAGTTTGTGTCTATCCAAAAATAGTTTTAAATAGTGTCTCCTATGTTTAGAGACAACTGAATTCACATTAATAAAAATTACTTTAAGTGTCCTAGACATTGTTCTGTAGCATCATTAGCATCCCAAGCAAAGCCCGAGATTTACCCTCATCATCTTTAATTGTATTATATTCATGTGCAAATCCACCGACTTTATTAATGCAGTTCAACAGACCTCCTCCAAAGAATCGTTTACAGTCACTGCACGCAAAGAAAAAACATGGTTGAGCTAACCATAATCTAAGAGCAACATATTATGGTTGTATTATATGGTTGTTAACAAAACATAGTATTGTTACATTAAAGCTAGTGTTGCTAGTGTTGGTAAAATCTTAAAATAGTTATGTTATAATATAAACAGTAAATGGTTAAATTAAAACATCATCATAAGGTTGAAAATGTCATGTTATATAATTGAATTATTATTATTATTGATTTGTTACAAAAGTTATTCAATAACATAAATGCACAAAAAAAAACAATTCATTGTTTATTATATATAATTAAAAGGCTTAAACACAAAGGCTACAAGAATCATTTATAAAAAAATATATATATAATTTATAAGCACAAATAAAGGCATCTTATCTGCATATATTCCCATGTGAATATCCATTTATGGAGTAAATGTGATATTCTCGTATTGAAGATATACGGTACGTAATGGTATTTCGGTACTGACTACACATTTATCCAAGACTTCTAATACGTTAATCTGGCAACTATTGTTGATGTATAATATGATAGCTTTAAATAAAAAAAAAAATACGTAAATGGTATCACAATTGTGCTTATAACACCAAAATAAAGATTTATATGCTAACATACATACGAGAACATATGTATATTTCAACTATTTTTGAAATGCTTTGCTTACCTTTTTATTTGTTGTCATATTTTCTGTATTATTTTTAATTGTTTATTTTGTACATACATTTTTATTTTTTTAATTTTCTCAACAATAAAAACAATTTCAACTTTAAGCTGACAAAAAATTACTAAATTGATAGAAAAACATTCTGAAAAGACCAAGAACATAATATTTTTAAGCGGAAACATTATTTTGTTTGCTTTTAATCATACTCTGATTAATTTTATATTATTATGGTTAAAAATATTATATTATTTTTAATGTTATAAGACTTTGGTCGTAGTTCAAATTTTTCTACGCTAAACCAACCATGTTGCATTTTTTGTGCGCAGTAACCATATAATTGTTAAATATCAACAAAAACGTGTTTGTTGTGACTGAAGTATTGCTGAAAACAACTATATTTTGTTCTCTGCAACTTTACAATGTTACAAAGAACATATTATGGTTCTTGTGACCATATCGCAACCATGTTTTTTCTTTGCGTGTGTCAATCATCGCGAATTGAGCCATGTTTCTTCGGAAAAAGTGGTCATGTGGTGACTGTTCCGCTTGAGCAACGTAGGACGGTCACTTCTGAGTGGTACACTACAATTTGTTTGCCTGAAGTCAACGGAGAAATTCGACAAACCAACAAGACTTGTTTCCGCACATCAAGAAAAAAATGCGTGGTCAACGATTTTCATCGCCAGAAGAAGCTGTTAAAGTGTTCAAAAACCATGTTTTAGAGGTGTCTCAATCGGAGTGGAAAAAATGTTTCGACAACTGGTTTGAGCGCATGCAAAAGTATATAAATCATGCTGGAGAATACTTTGAAAAACAATAAAACCATTTTTGATTAGAAATATTCGCATTTTCACTATTAGGCCAGAAATATATAGAGCAGCCCTCGTACTTCATTAAATTTCATGTATATGGTCATACTTTTAAACAGTTGAAGACAGACGATTGAAATTTACAAATAATCTGTATTACTAACTCCGCTATAACAACAAGTATTAAATTTGATTTTGAAATAAACGGGTGCCTCAATAGTTGATGTAATTTAGTGTATATGGTCGAACTTTTAAACCATTGTAGATAGACAGTCGAAATGTACAAGGGACCTCTTTTACTAAGTACAAGAAGCTTATAATTTGAATTTAGAAACTAAAGGGTGTTTCCAAAATTAATTAAATTTTAGACAGAATATCCGCTACTTTCTTTGGTGTAATAAGAAATATAAAAATATTAAATTATAAATTAAAGAGTTTTACAATAGTTGATATAATCTGATGTATAAAGGCAAACTGTTAAGCCGTTATAGACAGACGGTTGAATTTTACACAGGACCTGATTGCTAAATCTACTACAACAGCAAGTATATAATTTAGAAATTAATGTGTGACCCATTAGCTGCTGTAATTTGATGTATATTGCCAAAGTATTGTACAGTATAAAGTTTGAACCTTTATAGGCAGACAGATGAAGTCTGTTTTGAAGTCGGTTTTTTTTTGCAAGAATTATTCATGTCACGATTTGTTTTGTGCCGAAGATTTCGAAACGAATAACAACATAACAATAACAACTTACGCATTACAAAAATGAGTTATGAATTAAATCAAAATATAACATGAATCAAATGTGTAGAATCAGTTTTACACTAAACAAGTAAGAGTGTTTAGTTTAGTGAAATAACTCCATTCAAAAACGCAAATACTGGGGTGACAGGGAAATAAAAAATAAACAGAATTAGTACTGCGTATGTATAATTTTACTTAAAAATGGCATTGGCTCTTAATGGGTTTAGTATTTTTAAAAATTTTAGTATTTCCTAAAAAATCTCTTCAAAAGCTTTAATATAGTACCTATATTGATATTTTAAAAAATTTGATAATAATTTTTAATTTTTTCCAATCAGGATTTGAACCATCGATCTTTTAAGTGAATGAAAATTGACTTATTTTTGGCTTCCGATTCATTTTTAATTTAATTTCTAAACATCTTTAGAAAGAATAATTATTTACAAATGTATGCGGTCGTTTTCCGAAGAAAACAAGAAAAATTAGACGCTAGCAGAATGAAATGCAGCCACATCCTTCATCACCATTCTTCGCATCTATCTTATGTTATGTACGTCGTTTAACCAACTAATCTTAACGTTAATTTGGTGAGACGAAGTCCACACACAATTTAAAGTATTTCTTTGCCGTTCTCTTTATAACTCATCTTGTACATTTGTTGTTGCTTTTTGTACTAACCTTCGGATAGCAACTTTTTAATTTTAAGTTGTGTGTGGACTTCGTCTCACACTTAAAAATAAAGAAATAATAAAAATGAGGAATATCAAAACAAGAAATTTGTATTAAATTTTAACATTAATCATGCTCATAGACATTGATACTAAAACAGATTCTTTTGTGCATTTGGAATCTCTTTTTGTAAATCTCTTTCATCTACTTATATTAAAATGGAGAAACATTATTTGGCTAATTGAAATATCGTTTGTAGCAATTCTAGCCCTAAAAAACACTAACCAGGTAAATTCCACCACTATAATATGTCAAAATCATCATAAAACGTAACATTAAGCATTTCATATGCAAGAATTCCGATTAATGCCTTACCTGCTATTGTAAAATTGTTTTGTTGTTTAAAAAAAATCGGAAAACTATTCACTGTTATGACTCCATGTCATTTTTAAGAGTGGTTATGATTTCTCTACATTTTGATTTGGTTTCCATTTTTTCTTCTTAATTAAACCGTGTTAGCTTATTTGCCGGTGGGAATAGGAATAAGTCTATCATCTAAGTCCTCAGTAAAAATATTGTATATTTTTTTAGTTTGCGCACATAAATTAAAACAAGATGAATTGTTGCGTAATTATCTACTTCTAGTTTATCAAACGTTTCTTGGAAAAGTTCCAATAGTTTTATAATTGCAGTTATGTGGTTCAAATTGATATTGTTGATTCGATTTATTTCATTTCTTTGTTGCAGTTGCTGTCTAATGACCAGTTTTTATCCAAACATACGAACAGGGGAAAGAAAATGTTTCTAAAAATTAAAAAAAAGTATTTTCAACGAAATTAAAACATTGGATTACTACAATATTCACAGTTGGGATTTCCAACTTTTAATATTATGCCTTTGATCTCATCGCAGTGAATTGCTTTCCTTTTATTTGTTAGTTTTTTTATTTGTTTTTATTTCTTTTCTATTTTTATTCATTTTCTAGTTTATTTTCATTATCTTTTTTTTTAGTTCTTTTTAAACTTAACTGGCCACTTGCAAGGTTGGCTTACCTGGGGTGGATTTGATTTGTGGATTTTATTTCAACTTTGCTATTTCCCATTTTCAAAATTTATTTCACCAAGTAAAGTAATTTAAGCACGCTATAAATGTTGTTGTTTTCCTTTTTTCTTTACTGGCTATAATTTAATTACAATTTCAGTTTCATATTCCTTTTTATTAATAATGCATGTTTATAACTAGTATTCACTTAAGTGTTAATGATAATAATTTCTTTGGATGTTTGATAATTTATTTTAATATTAGGGTACGGCTATTGATCTATGTAGGTTTATTATGATAAATGTAAACATGTTGACTTACCTTTATTATAATTTCACACTAATCATACACGTTCTACGTCAAGAATTGTTTCCTATAAGTGGGAAAAAATTTAATTCATAGGTGAGAATTAATTTCAAAGTTTCAGGTAAGTTCTTCGGTATCTTGGGGTAATTATAGTATTCAAAAACCGAACGCGGCGATGAGAATGATATTGGTAGGTAAGTATTTTCGGAAAATCTATGGTAAATGTTTACAAACTTGATAAGTCGTTCTATTCGAATAACGAATGAACGAATTTCGGATTTGGAAAAGAGTATTTTTATTTTCGGGACCCAAAATTTTCGACATTCGAACAATATTTATGCTAATTGTGGATGAATAATTTTAAATTTGCAGATCTATATGAAATTGTCCAAATTTATGATATTTTTTTAAACTTATTTCAACTTTTAATTTTTTTCAAACAAATTGAATCAAATAAAAAGTAATAATAGTCGGATTGAAAATTATAATTATTGCAAAACTAGGCTATTGTGTGCCCCAAATCGGGCAAAGCGCAATGCTTGGCTGTGAAGGGTGCCACCGCAAATAATCTGGTTCTCAAATATCCCTTTTGATTTTGGCCTTCCTTCTGGCCGTATGCGCGAAACATACATCGTCAAATGCGTGTAAACGTTTTCTGTTTTAAAAAGGCAACGAAAACGTACAAAATAAACTTATATGCAATCAAAGGCCAAAGGACAAAACAAATTTAAACAATGAGTTTATACGATGTTATATAAACGCGATTATATCTTTACATTGGCCTAAATTGTACAATAGATAGTAGATTTATACAATTATATTTCCTTCACTAACTACTGTTACTTATCTTTTTTTCCTTTTTCCTGTCGAGTGCTTTCCCAACTTTAGCCGCTATGGAATTTACAGTGCAAAATGGTGGAATGATGAAGTGGTTATTTTTGCTGGTTTTCAAATTAGATGCCTGACGATGCTATTGTTGTTGCTGTTACGGATTCCTTGTTGTAGTAGCTACATGTTGTTATTGCGGTTATTAGTTTAGTGTTGTTGCCATTTCCTGTTATTGAAGCCATTTGTGGATATTGCCATTATTGGTGGTTGTTATCTGTGGTTGTAGTTATACTGTTATTAGTTGTGTTTTTGATTTTACTTGTTGCTATGTTAGTAGTGTTAGTAGTTGTTGATTTTTGTTGTTATTGCCGTTATTAGTTGTTGTTGTCTTTGAGGATTAGGAAAAGCTTAATGCTGATTTTTGGTTATTTTTATTGTGGTGGTTGTGGGTTTTGGTACAACTATGATAATCTTGATGGATTTAATTTTCGAAACGTGCCCGCTAAAAATGATATCTGTCCAGCAGAATTGGCTTGTTCGTCTTACGATTGTTGTTGTTGCTTTTTGTTATTATTGTTGACTACGATGATGAGATCTGGCGTTAACTGTCGTTACTGCTGCCTAAATGTCGCTATTCGCTTTGTTGTTGTCCAAGCAGCTATGGCGCTAGGTTTTGCGGATCTTGCGTTCTGACGCGTTTGGTTACGGTTGTGGACACTTTTAGCGTGCTTCCCTGGTAGTGGTGGTTGTTGGCCAGGATGGCCTGCGGATTTTGTTGAAATGGTGTTATTGTAGTTATTACTTTGTTGACGTTGCTGTGTCTTTCGACTCGTTGTTATTGTTTTTTGTGAATGACATTTAATGCACCCTTTTTAAAAATATACGACACTTTCGCCATTTTGTTGGCCGACACTTTTTATACTCCACCAAATGTAGCCAAAAAGAAATACGAATTCTTGCCAACAAAATTAAATGATCGGCCCGTATATTTTCGTAAAAGCCGAACACACGGGGTTCCTGGACGTCACCAAAAATGTCTTCTTCCTTCTTGGTGAAGCCCGCTGTTAAACTCCTGCCATACGTTTGCAAATTAATTACGTTAAAATGTATTTTCTATATATAAAATGTATCTACACTTTCAATCGCACAATCCTTACTTGGGTCTTCAAACCGTAATTTTACATCACTTTCACCATTTTGTTAAACATCACCATTTTCTATGTTTTTTTTTCTCAACACAGCTATTTATTTTATATCCGCCACTTTTTTTAATCCTTTATTATATTGTTGCCATATCACACACCAATAAGATCTTTCCTTAATATTGACACAATAAGCATATTTAAATAACGTACCCAGTGAAATTCTATCTGCCAAGAAATCCTTCTGTGGCTTTGTTGCTTGCTGATATCCAAATGAAAGAATCACAATGGAAACAGGTCGACGGCTTACTAATAATCGTCATCTTGCACTTGCTATTTTTACACACACTGCTACCAACTTCATATCATACAGTTGCAATCTACTTCTCTTTACATGTCCCTGCTGCTGCCTTGCCAGACAGTGTGCAAAAAGATTTTTCTCTAAGGTTAAAACAATACACACATACCCCATATAAAAGTAATAGCAAATTATATTTGCTAACATGATAAAAAATTTCATCAGGTAAAGTACAGCTGAATTTACGCCTTTAGGCCTTTCGCACGAAATATTCCGAGAGGTTTCCCTTGCAGATTCTCTACCTCATATAGGTGACTACCAACGCGCTATCGGGTTTTCAGAATCTTCTATAGGGTCGAGCTGCCTGGACAATTTATACATTGATGCATGCGTTATCATGTTTGTTCTGAACAACAGAATATATGGGGTCACGCCAGCCGCTGTATGAACTGCCGAGCGCAAGGCAAATTCGATCTCGCACAGGTAAACATCCCAATCATCCTCTTTGTAATTCAAGTATGACCGAATTGCTGCTAACACCGACTGATTGACGTGCTCTGATGCGTCACCTTGGGGCGCATAATTCCCTGTTCTCATATGCGTGATTCCGAAACTGTCTAGCATTTCAGTGAAGTCTTTGCTAATGAACTACTTACCATTTTCTGATACTAAATTTCTTAATAATACTTCTTAAATCAGGAAATGACACCTTTCGTGTTTACTTTGGGCATGGCTTTGAGAAAGACAAATTTGGAAAAGTATTCTGTTGATTTAACTCCAAGCTTATTTCTTTTGCTACTTCCACGCTACCAATGTCATACCTCGACAGTGTATCTGGCACTACATTTTTCGATATTTTCCGGTGTTTAATTGAAAAAGTATAGGCTTATAATTGTAGGCTACATCTCGCTAGTCTTTCGTTTAAATCTTGCTGAGACATTAGCCACTTGAGGCTAGAATGCTCCGTTATAATTTCAAATGAAATATTTTGTTGAAATCCGGAGTCGTTAGGACTGGACTGGCGGTCAGTTTTTCTTTTAAGTTTTCGAAGGCGACCTGAGCTTCTTCTGTAAATATAAGCTTTTTGCTTTTCTTTAACGTTTCGGAGATGGGTGCTGTTAGTGTTGCGTAATCATGCATAAAGCGTCAGTAACAACCAGTTGTGCCTAGAAAGCTTCTTATTTGTTTCGGCGTTGTGCAGTACTTAATATCCACTATTGCCTGTATTTTGACTGGATCTGGTTTTAATTTTCCTTCTCCTACTTAATACCCCAAATATTTTAACTCTTTGCAGCAAAACTATGATTTGCTTACGTTTATGGTAAGTTTGGACTTGTCTAAACATCGCGCTACTTCCGCTAATTTCTCCAAATGCTCCTCGAAATCGGGGGATACCACTAGCAGATCATCCAAGTAGACAAACATCCTTTCCCTTAAGTGTGCTGGAATCACCTTGTCCATCAGACGGTAAAGCCTCTGGGCCGCATTGCACAACCCATACGGCATTACCGTAAACTGGTAAAAGGGTCTTCCAGGCACTGTTAAGGCTGTCTTCTCTCGGCTATGTTCTGCCAGTGTTATCTGCGAGAACGCATCTTTTAAATCGATGCTAGAAATAAAATGGGTATCACCTAATCGGCTTAGCAGTGCCTCAATATGGGAAAGAGGATAGGCGTCCTTTATGGTGAGTTTATTGAGCCGACGCGCGTCCAGACGGATTCTTACTTTTCCCTTTCTGCACCAAGGTAACCCTATTGTTCCATGAGCTTTCGCTCGGCTCAATGACTCCCAAGGTTAGCATCCAGTTTCCCATACATAAGCTTTTGCACTGCGGAGAACACTGAATATTGTTTTTCCTAAACCGGTACTGCATTGCCTGTATCGATATGGTGAACTTCTAAAAATGTCTTCCCTAAACCTTTGCGAGTGAAGCAGGGAAATGCCTCGATTATAACCGCTGTTGCTGACGCGAATCTAACAGATGCATTCAGGGAAAGCCATTATCTCTGAGCTCCTCATTGCTCGTGTGTGTTGATAATGATTTTATTTCGAATCTCAACAAATTAAATTTCTTCCACCCCAAGAAACCGAGGTAGCTTTAATGTGGGAACAAGGAAGAAATCCCCTGAGTCCGCCTCTTTATTGAACGTAATAATCGCTCTTACTCGACCTATTATTGAATTCAACCGACCATCGGCAGTTTTTATTTTAGCTTGATATGGGTAGCCATTTATTTGCGCTTTTTATACGTAATCGAAACAATCTTTTTCCAGGCACGTCTCGGTGGCTCCGCTATCCACTAAACTCTGAGTTGGCTTCCCATTGATTTCCAAGGTAGTGTAAATCCTGGTATCTGGTCCCTCGTAAGTGCTTGGCTCCGAAATTTCTAATCTAGTATGCTTCCTTAATTTAAAACGTTCGCGAGCTTGCACAATTCTTACAGGTGTTCCAAAAATTTTCTCTCTCTCCTTATCATACTCCTGTATGTGGATCTCAAGCAGCTTGAAATGCCCTAGTATAACATAGGTGTTATTGGGAACTTTCTGTTGGTGATTCTTTACCATGGCTTTAGGCGTTAGATCGGCAGTTCCATACAGCTTCTACGCTGTATGGATTATCGGGGTTAAACACAAGGTTGGTGATTGGCATTATTATTGAGATTTGAGATAACTGATTGGCGAACGCCCCTCTATTCCTGTCCGAGACGCGTTCCTGTTCAGGTTTTCTTAACACTTCGGGCACCTTGGAGTAACTGTGTCCTCCAATCCACATTTGTAGCAGAACAGCCTTTACTTTTCTTCAGCGCAATCAAAAAATGTATGGCCTTCAGCTTTGCAATTCTAACATATCAGCTTTTTTACTCCGTCCATAGCATCTAGCTCTTCCTCTTTACGTGCTTCCGTAGGTAAAAATTTTACTTCATGAATGTTTCCCTTCCGCTGAATTGCCGGTGGCTGTTTAGCAAGTTCTCTTCCCAACGGCACACACTGGCAAACTGAGCTAATTTATCAACCGCTACCGAAAGTAATAACTGCGCAATCGGGGTTCGTAGGTTTCCTCGCATGATGCTTACTAAATCCTTTTCACCTATCGGAGTTCGCAACTGATTTCTTAGTTTAAATACCGAATTATAAAAGTCGTCGAAGGATTCCATGTTCTGCTGTCATCCATCTAAAATATTCCTTTCAATATCGAAATCGCTGTCAAGCCGATGGAACTGACTAATCAATGCCACCTTAAGATCTCTCCATCGCGAAACATTGTTAAGCCGACGATGGTCCCGAAACAGTCGCGAGCTGTCCCGCTAAGTAAATGATGAAAGGACCGCAACACGACTCTCCATTCACAGCGATAATCTGCTTGCAGAGTCTCGACGTGAAAGACGAAATCCTCTATACTCGTCGTTTTGCTAGATCCATGCCCCACTTATCTATTCGTAGGCCTGCATCTCGCGAATGATGTCTTACTAATTCAGGAAACTGTACTGAATAAGGTCTTCTTGGTCGAGTGCAAAATCCGAATTACCGTCACTAGCGAATCGGTTAACGCACTCTCCCGCTGAGTTAACATTGTTATTTTTCCTACCAGTGGCGTTTATACTTGGTACTTGATTAGAATCAGTCCTCGCGTTACGGTTGTGGTTCATTTGGCCAGGCCCACGTTGGATCTGTAGCTGATTAGTGAACTCGTTCGACAATGCAGGTGGTGGCTGCGATAAATCTGGCATCGTATAATTCCTATTGACCTGGTTCGCGTAGTCAGGTTGTTGCTACGGCTGACTGCCTATGCTTTGTTGTACCATTCTTAGAATTGGGTTTAATAATCGGTCTTCAAAATTTCAGTAGTATCATAGGCACAAAAGTGGTTGCAAATAGACCGACAACGCTGTTAGCATCGACCCTAATTTTGCCTACTATAAACAACTGGTTTATTTTCCCTATTGATTCCTCCAAACAACCTTCCCACTGACGCTTTACTAATGCTAACCTCTACAGAATCAATTAAAAAGCCCGTACCGTTTCGGATCCCACGTTGGGCGCCATATAATTATATGTCCTATTCCATTTTCTATGAGTGAGTTGGAGCCCTCTACTACAGCTGCTACACTGACAACTTGTCATTTATGTACGGCTGTTCCCTTAGTGGGCTTAGGCGGGTGTTCGTTGCAGGCGATCGTAGTGGTCAAGGACCCAATTAATGTTGTGCCAGTGCGGTCGACAAAATTACAAAAGACAAAGGGGCTCGTATGCACAGGCTATTCTGAAAGAAAAGGGTACACAGAGAAAAGAGATTCGTCATGAGAACCGAATTTGTTGCCAATCGAATTTGGTCGGTTGTAGTTATTATCTGAAATTCGGTGAATGCGGTGCTTCCAACTATTTTGAAAATCAATTCGATAGTCGGTTAAAAAAAATATTATTGTGAATTAAATAAAACATTTTTGAATTTTCATATTTATCTTTATTTAGGAAAAAAAGAAAACAGATAATACAATTCATGACTGCAACATGAGCTTTTAACTCAGCGCTAAGTATTTACATTTCCTCACGCATCATGCTTTTCACTTCAGAAAGCCATTGTCTCCCGTTTTACATTTCATACTTCACGCTTCTGCACTGCGAAATAAATAATTTTTTTTTTTGAAAATCAAGTTTATTTACACGTCTCTAACTCACCTTTTAACATTGTTGCAGAAATTTTCTGAACTTTCAATCAGTCTTATTGCACAGTTATATACATACATACGTATAAATTTAAATATTTTTTCAAATTTCAATATTTTTTATAAGATATTTATTTTTGTAATATCAAAAAATTTACAAGAAATAACGCAATCGATATTTGTGGTTCTGACTACCAATATTAGGGTATCGGTACTAAAGTGCTGAATAAGTTTCGTTGCATCTCCCAATAATCAAAATAGATTTTAGTAAAGACACAAATTGGTTAGGTAAACTTTGTTAACTGTTGTTGTGACCAACCATAAATATATAGGATCTAATATAATTTGTTAATACAATAAATATGTCAAGATTATATATTATTTATTATAAAAATTAAATTATGATGTTAGTAGTTGAATTTTGAATATTTTAACTGATTTTTTACCAATCTTTTTTCTGTGTGTAGATTTATATTGTGTTCATCTACCCGGTAACCCTCTCTCGCTTTACTCATGACTTGGTAAAACTTATCCATTGCACGTGTGCACGAACACACACTTATCAATACTCACCCTCTTAAGTTATCTATTTACCCCTCCATTAAAGAGAATGTTTATTAAAATTCAAATACGTATTTTCAGCGAAATCAAAACATTTGATTACAATGGTTTAATATCTTAGCCTTATGCGGCTAAGAACTATATGCGTCCCTAAGTTCGAACTTGTACAATAGTTCTCTACACCTATTCAACTACAATATTCACAGTTGGGATTTCCAACTCTTAATATTATTATATACTTTGTCTTTGATCTCATCGCAGTGAATTGCTTTTCTTTTCATTTAATAGTTTTTTTTTACTTGTTTTTATTTCTTTTCTAGTTTTATTTATTTTCTAGTTTATTTTCATTATCGTTTTTTAGATCTTTTTAAACTTAACTGGCCACTCGTAAGGTTGGCTTACCTCGGGTGGATTTTGATTTGATTTGTGGATTTTATTTCTTCTTTGCTATTTCCCATTTTCAAAATTTATTTTCCCAAGTAAACTAATCTTAGCAGAGGAATAAACTATGGCTATAAATATTGTTGTTTTCCTTTTTTCTTTACTGGCTATAATTTAATTACAATTTTATTTTCTTATTCCTTTTTATTAGTAATATATGTTTATAACTAGTATTCACATAAGTATTAATGATAATAATTTCTTTGGATGTTTAATAATTTATTTTAATATGAGGGTACGGCTATTGATCTATGTAGGTTTATTATGATAAATATAAACATGTTTACTTACCTTTATTACAATTTCACACTAATCATAAACGTTCTAAGTCAAGAATTGTTTTCTGTAAGTGGGAAAAATTTGAATTCATGAAATTAATTTAATTTAAAAGTTTTAGGTAAGTATTTCTGTATCTTGAGGTAAGTATAGTATTCAAAAACCGGACGCGGTGATGACTGACTATGAACGAATTTCGGCCTTGGAAAAGAGTATTTTTATTTTCGGAACCCAAAATTTTTGACTTTCGAACAATATTTATGCTAATTGTGGATGAATAATTTTAAATTTGGAGATCTATATTAAATTGTCCAAATTTATGATTTTTTTTAAATTATTTTAACTTTTAATTTTTTCCAAACAAGTTGAATTAAATAAAAAGTAATAATAGTCGGAATGAAAATTAGAATTATTGGAAAACTAGGCTATTGTGTGCCCCAAATCGGGCAAAGCGCAATGCTTGGCTGTGAAGGGTGCCGCCGCTAATACTCTGGTTCTTAAATAACCCTTTTGATTTTGGTCTTCCCTACATTAAAAGGCCATATGCGCGAAAGATAAGTGGCCAAATGCGTGTGAACGTTTTCTATTTTAAAAAGGCAACGAAAACGTACAAAATAAACTTATATGCAATTAAAGGCAAAAGAACAAAACTAATTTAAACAATGAGTTTATAAGATGTTATAATAACGCCATTATATATATCTTTACGTTGGCTTAAATTTTACAATAGATACTAGATTTATACAATTATATTTCATACAATAACTACTGCCACTTATCTTTTTTTCCTTTTTCCTGTCGGATCCTCCGTGGGGCTTTCCCAACTTTAGCCGCTATGGAATTTACAGGTGCAAAATGGTGGGGAATGATGAAGTGGTTATTGTTCTGGTTTTCAAATTGGATGCCTGACGATGCTATTGTTGTTGTTGTTGCGGATTCCTTGTTGTAGTAGCTATATGTTGTTATTGCTGTTATTAGTTTAGTGTTGTTGCCATTTCCTGTTATTGAAGCTATTTGTGGATATTGCCATTATTAGTTGTTGATATCTGTGGTTATAGTTATACTGTAATTATTGTGTTTTTGCTTTTACTTGTTGCTATGGTTGTTGATTTGATGTTGCTGTTAGTAGTTGTTGTTGTTGATTTTTGTGGTTATTGCTGTTATTAGTTGTTATTGTCTTTGAGAATTAGGAAAAGCTTGATGCTGATTTTTGGTTATTTTTGTTGTGGTGGTTGTGGGTTTTGGTACAGCTATGATAATCTTGATGGATTTAATTTTCCAAACGTGCCCGCTAAAAATGATATATGTCCAGCAGAATTGGCTTGTTCGTCTTACGATTGTTGTTGTGGCTTTTTGTTATTATTGTTGACTACGATGATGAGATCTGGTGTTAACTGTCGTTACTGTTGCTTAAATTTCGCTATTCGCTGTTGCTGTTGTCCAAGCAGTTATAGCGCTAGGCTTTGCTGATGTTGCATTCTGACGCTTTTGGTTACGGTTGTGGACACTTTTATCGTGCTTCCCTGGTGGTGGTGGGTGTTGGCCAAGATGGTCTGTGGATTTTGTTCAAATGGTGTTATTGTAGTTATTACTTTGTTGACGTTGATGTGTCTTTCGACTCGTTGTTATTGCTTTTTGTGAATGACATTAAATGCACCCTTTTTAAAAATATACGACACTTTCGCCATTTTGTTGACCCACACTTTTTATACTTTACCAAATGTAGCCAAAAAGAAATTTGAATTCTTGCTAACAAAATTGGGCCGATCGTTCGTATATTTTATTTCGTAAAAGCCGACCACACCGAGTTGTCCTGGACGTCACCAAAAAATTCTTCTACCTTTATGGTGAAGCTCGCTGTTAAACTCTTGCCATATTTTTGCAAATTAGTTACGTTAAAGTGTCCTTTCTATATATAAAATGTATCTACACTTTTAATCGCACAATCCTTACTTGGGTCTTCATACCGTAATATTCAGGTGTTCCATGTGCGCCTGAATTTTTCATCACTTTCGCCATTTTGTTAAACATCACCATTTTTTATGTTTTTTTCCACAACACAGCTATTTATTTTATATCCGCCACTTTTTTTTAATCCTTTATTATCTTGCTGCCATATCACACACCAATAAAATCTTTTCTTTTTGACACAATAACCATATTTAAATAACTTACTCAGTGAAATATTATCTGCCAGGAAATCCTTCTCTGTCTTTGTCCCTTGCTGATATCCAAATTAAAGGATCACAACGGAAACAGGTCGACGCCTTACTAATAATCGCCATATTGCACTTGCTATTTTTACACACACTCCTACCAACTTCTTATCACACAGTTGCAATCTACTCCTCTTTACATTTCCCTGCTGCTGCCTTGACAAATAGTTTGCAAAAAAATGTTTCTTTAAGTGTAAAGATTTTTAACGTTGTTTGTAAATTTGAGTTTAAGCTTAAAAGTTTAAAATATTTGACAAGTTTATTACAAAGGCGACTTAATTCTGACACTTCTGGTATTTCTTGCATTGACTTTTGTATTGTGTTATGCAACAAAGGTCAATGATCATCAGTTTGAAAAGCAGCCACTATGTTAGAACCACGGTCAGTAACAACAATAGCTTTTTTAAGCGCTTAACCAAATGATTTAAGTATGTTGGACACTTTGGTATATATTATAACTGAAATTTTATGATTTACTTTATTATTGATTCAATGTATTGGAATAAAAATTTACATTGCATCGAAGAATTTTTGTAAGTCATTAATGTTTTGACTTTTTTTTATTTAAAAAATGTGCTAATCGTATGTATTTTTAAATTTTCATTTTTTAGTGTGTATTTTAAGTATTGTTACTTCTTGTGTTATTTAATCTGAATTGTACTATTATTTTTACCGTTGACTGTTGACCGCATATTATAAGTTATTTCAATAAAAGTTAATAAATGTAATAGAGATATTTCTGATGTGGCATTATTATTTTTTATATAATTATATTAATTAATTTTCAAATTTTTAAAAATTCGTTTTTTCATGCTATTTTCCCGATTTTGATTTTATTTTAATTATTGTCTTTGCTTTATTATTTGGACAAAAATCTTTACTTTATTTAAGATATTTGTCAGGTTTCCTGAAGAGTTAAGTAAGAGATAGCGAAATGGCCATCAAGACGTGCTTTGACCCTCAATAATCAATATCGGTGATTTAAATAATAAATCGGGAAAATAGAATGAAAAAAAAAATAAATTCCGTGATTTAAATAATAAATCGGAAAAATAGCATGAAAAAAGAATTTTTTAAAATTTGAAAATTAATTAAAATAATTATATAAAAAATCCCGTTGTTTACAATGTTTAATTTTTGCAAAGTGCCCGTGCATAAAATAAATTATCGTAGTGTTTTGTGATATTTAATTTTTCATCCTCTTTTAACTGTATAAAAGAGCAGAAAAAACTCTGCCTTATGCAGCGGAGAAAGAAAAATAAAATTACTATTCGTTATTGTTGTTTTTGCTTAAACTTTGATTTTTGTCTTTGCTTTATTGTTTGGACAAAAATCTTTAGTTTATTTAAAATATTTGTCAGAAGTTTCCTGAAGAGTTAAGTAAGCGATAACGAAATGGCCATCGAGACGTGCTTTGACCCTCAATAATCAATATCGGTGATTTAAATAATAAATCGGGAAAATAGCATGAAAAAAAGAATTTTTAAAAATTTGAAAATTAATTAATATAATTAGATAAAAAATCCCGTTGTTTAATATGTTTAATAAAAAAAAAATAATTTAAATATACAAAAGGTTATTTTAAAACTTTCTGTTTAGTTTTTACTTTTCTTATTGCTAAAACAGCATTTTGTTATTCAAAATGCATACATTTATTACGTGTAAAATTTAGATATTTCAAATAATTTGTATATTTCCCTCAATATAATGACGAATAAATTACAACTGTGACTCGTGCCTATTTTGTTGACATAATAAAAATGTTGACAATCAACCGTTATTTGTTTTGATTAAATTTGGTTTGAGTAATGTTATGATCCGTGTTGCCATGACCAAAAAAAATTATAACCAAATATTCTTATAAATGTAACCAAAAGAAGAAAAAATAACCTACATTAAAGATTATTTTGATTTAATAAGAAAGTTTATTATTTGCCACGGCAAAAAAAAAAATTGCAACCAAATATTCTTAAAAATGTAACCAAAAGAATAAAAATAACCTAAATTAAAGATTATTTTGATTTAATAAGAAAGTTTATTATTTGGAATATTTTTTATATTATTTTACTTTAATTATCCTTGATTCACTTCAAATATAATTATTTCATGATATCCTTATGATATTTATACTAAAAAATGAAATGTATTACTGCGGGGAAAGCATATCCATATTACCATTTCGCTAGTGAAATATTTATATTTGCAGAAATCAAGCACAATTAAAGTAAAATAATAAAAAGATTATTTTGGTTTATTTAAATTAAATTTGCTTTTTATTTTATTCAAGTTTTAATATAAACCAAGTAATAATTTTACATAAAAATGACATCGGCTATTAATAGGTTAAGCACTTTTAACAACTTTTAGTATTTCCTTCAAAAGCTTTTAAATTACACCCATATAGATATTTTAAAAAATTAAAAAATTTCAGAGCCGCGTAACTGGGAAAATATTGGCGAGCGCCAATTTTTTTACTTAATATTTTTTATTATTTTTTAGTTCTCTATCGCCCCATATAAATTACGTGAAAAAATTAGAGATAGGCATGGTGTTTTGCCTGCTGTCGAAGGACATGGACCGATCATGCTGATTTCCAAAAGCCCTTCTTTGACACTTTATGTGATCGATTGACCTATTTATTTTTTTAACACGAATGGACAGACAGACTACACACAATCGACTTCACTATGCATAAGAAGTCAGAATATACATACTTTATGGGGTCGGAAATGGATATTGTAGAAATTACACACGGTTGTAACGACACGTCTTCGCTCTAGCCGGGGTAGGTCAGCGGATGTCCAGTGTCGTACATTAAAAAACCAATTCACACAAAAACCTTTGTTTTGTTTGACGTTATAAAATTAATTTTATTATTGCTTTGTTTTTTATTTTTTTTTACTTAAATTTAACTTGTTAAATGTTTAAATAAAAAAGACCGAAAGATAAATTGGATTATAAAGATAAAATTAGTTAGCCCAGCCACACGTGAGTCAATTAAAAAATTGGAGAATCGGACGATCTACCATTGTGGTGGCTTACGCACTACCAACAAGGGTTGACCTATTCCACTGGGCAGCGAGAATATAGTTTCAAGCGATTTCTGACCGACTTGTCCACAAAATTAATTTAAAAAAAAACAGGAGTCGTCAAAGCGTGTACGCCAGTCTAGCTAGGAGACGGCAACACCGAACTTCAAGCCGAAGTATCCGAATTGATTTCTTGGTTGGAAACTATAAGGAGGAATTGATCTTTTATTGGAGTGGCCTACGCACAACTTCGATAACAGATCTCTTCTCCACTGAACAGGTCTTAGCATTCGATGGCATACGCACGATCAAATGATCCGACTGTTCAGCTCTGTAGCTGCCAACTGACTACGTTCTTAAAATCAACTTCCCCTCTACTTAAGTTACAACAGACTAGTTTGCGCACACGCATAAAACACTCAATTACTCTGTCTCTCGTGTATCTGAGAAAATATGAATATTATGACATCCGATGTTCCACTCTTGAGTGTATAATGACACGAAGTGTGATCCACTCAAACGTGAAGTGAGCGAATGCATATGTAATTCTTACATAACAACAGAATTTGTTCATAAGACTTCATATATTTTTTTATTTTAACTATTTATTATAAAAACAATAACGCAAATAAATATTCTATATTTAAATCATAAAGAGCAAACCACAAAAGAGTAAACAGTAGATAATATAAAAAAAATAAAGAGTGTAATTTAGAGAATTCTCTTCGTGTGTCTCAAATCAGCATACGAAATAAATAAAAAATACTTCATATAAATAATAGAATATTATTATGTACAAAAAAAAAAAACAAATAAGAAACAACAACAAAGGCATTTGTTTGCTTAGGAATGCAAAGCCGTTGTTCATTTTATTAGGTGTGCCCAAAAACGAGTTCAGTGACTTTTGTCCGTCACACTACCCTCTCCGATTTTCCCAAACTTTCCTAGTTTAGGCAGGTGCGTAACAATGCCGGCCTTTGAACGGGTGATGCGGTAATCACGGCCATCATGTTGGAGTACGAACCGTAAGCAACCCTTAGGGTTGACTGTTTTGAGGTTTTTGGCACACATCGGGTTTCACGGTGTGGTTGATGGTGGTAATTTGGTGGGGTCATTCTCTAAATCATCCGGTGATGTTCACTTCTACCTGGGGGCCGTATAAGGGATACTCTCCATTTCAACCGCAAGCGTAATCAGCTCATCGAGGGTCTTAAAGTCTCTCCTACGTAGGAACCATCTAAAAATGTGGGGGTTGATGAGGATGGCTTCCAAACGGCTATCTTCACCAAGCACAAAAAAATGGAACCACAAGCACTAGCAAAATTAACTTTGCTTTGTTTTATTAGTATTCAAAATATGTATCACAATACGATCAAAATTATACAATTCAATTTTTAATAAAAAACAAATGCTTAATGGCGCGACTACAAACCGGATTTTTTTCGACTTGAAAATAGGAACTTGATTCTAACAATAAAAAAAATATCTTAACGAAAAAAAGGAGTTAAGAAAAATCGTTGATGATCTCAGCGCCCCTTAGACGTCAGCAACTATCATTTTGAGCCAGGGTTGGGAACCTTCAATCCTCAGACATCAACATCCTGGCCGCCTTGCAGTACTGCAATCTGAATCCACACCAAATTTTATCTAGTTAAAATAAAGAAAGAAAAAAAGAACGAAAAACTAAAGGCTATTCCCCCAGATTCCAATATCCAAGTTCGGGGATTTAATTTTTATTTAGTAATTACAAAAAAATTGAAATTTAAAGAAATAGTCTGGTACCAGAGTCCATCAGTCCATTTTGATATCCAGTAGTACAAACCCAACGAAAAAATAAAAAGTAAATAGAGGCTATTAAAAAGATAAAATAATTAGTCCAAGTATTATGATTAAGTGGTTCAAAAAACAAAGAAATCAGTAAATACTTTCGTACGACGTTCATGGAGTACACGATCCAGATATCAAGTATCCGAAAGTCGAAAATTGCGCTAGTGGTTTTCCCATCTAGCCACCAGATACACCATTTCTAATTATTTTGGTGTACATATCGCAACCAAGCTTTATCTGGACTGGAGCCGACACGAAAAATTGCGGGTCCGCCAATTGAAAGCCGGGAAACTCATCCGCCATTCTTCCGTCAAGCGATTTTGACGGCGTTACGTTTTTAAAGCGCCTTCTAACAGTGGCATACGTTTCAACTGTCTCGCTGCTGCCGTGATTTCCTCTTAAAATCAGCAAACATTTCTCCGTCTGTCCAACGCAAACTGTTTTGGCGTGAAGTCTCCTCAATACTTCATCAGACACAACTGAAGTCTCCGAGCCAGAATCAATTAGTGCTCGCTCAAAAACATACCGACTGCCTACTACAATTTTAATAATTGCGGTCGGTTTTAGCAAAACACTTTCCGTTATCTGGTATATGGGTAACGAATCGATATCTCGAGATCTTCTTTCTCTAACTTCTCTTCTCCGTGCAGTTGCTTTACGGTTTCGTGGGTTAACAGGAACCAGGGCTCGAGACGAACTAGGTCTTTCGCCCTCCTGACCATCGGACGAACGAGGTCCCCTAGCTAAGTCTTGGGACGAACGAGGTCCTCTACTTATTGGGCGGGTGGACAAACTAGGTCCCTTTTTAAGACGCTTTACATTTTTGGCCTTTTTTGAGCTAGACGAACGTGGTCTTATGCTCGACTTATGCAAAAGCGTGTGATGCATATCACCGCAGCGCTTGCATTTGCCCGTACTCTCACAAGTACGCCAGGTATGGTCATGGCTCAAGCAACTAGCTCAGTATTTATAAATTGAAACAAGCTGCATCCGCTCTTCAACATCTACTTGCAGAAACTTCTTACAAAACCGTAGTGGGTGACTCTTCAAACATATTCGAAAAACCATTTTGTTAGAAGCGCGATTTTCGGTATACTTTTTTGGCGAAACCATGATACTGTAAAAAAAATTAAAATAACAAAGACTAATAAGTTGGAAGTACAATTAACTTCACAACTGGTCTAGTAATTTTGCCACGCTCTGTTTTCAATTCTACAACTCTGACGTAGCCATCTTTACCTGAATGTAACCTCTCTACTCTACCCATGCGCCATTCATTCGTTGGCAAGTTGTCCTCACGAATCACAAAAATATCACGAACTTCTAAATCTTTCTGCAAAAACTTCCATTTATGCCGTTTTTGAAAATCTTTCAAGTAATCCTCCTTCGGTCTTAACTTAGAGACTCTTAGAGGTTCTTCCAGAGCCCGAAATTTCTCCAGCGGTTTACCTAGGCCCACCTCCGTGTGATACGAAACAACTGTGGTAAAGGATTTCTTTTTACAATTAGCAAGAGCACCAGTCAAAATCCACCCAAATATGGTTTCCTGAGCTATCAAATTGCCAAGAATGTTTCGCTTGACGCCATCTCTCATAATTTTAGAATAAATATCAGCGCCAATGAGCAAATCGACTTTACCGCTTTTTGCGAAATTCGGATCGGCTAATTCCAAATCTACTAACGACGACGATTGGGAGATATTAACTGACTCAGTTGGCATATTTCCCGTTAATTTAGGCAGTACTAAAGCTTCTATATCTAGTTTTACATCGCTATTAAATCGAGAGCTCAACTCAAAAGAACAAATTTTCTGTACTGAACCTGCTAAAGACTTATTTAAACCAGCAACTTGAGCGCTAATTCGGCTAATTGGTAAGTTAAGTTTCTGTTGCAAATTTTCGGAAATAAAAGTTGCCTGTGAACCCGAATCAATGAGCGCTCTTGCACAAAAAATTTCACCATGAGAAATTATGTTCACAACAGCAGTTCCCAGAAAACCTGTCGCGAGGTAACAGCAAAGCAGTTTTGAACTGTGGAAATCCGCAAAGCTACCTGACTCGTACTAGGACCATCATTTTGGCTTTCATTCACTACCTCCCTATGAAGCAACGAATGATGTTTCATTTTGCATGCAGAACAACTAAAAGTGCTTTTACAGGCGCTCAATTTATGTGCCTCAGTTAAACGATTTATGCACAAATTACACCTTTTAACGACTAAAAATCTTTCGCCAGGGTTCATTTCTAAAAATTTAGGGCAGGTTCTTAGCAAATGATCCCTTGAGCAACTAGGACATGACCTTTTTATCACTTTAGCCTGATAAGTTCGTACTCTTTTATTAGAAAAATAATCTTTTTTATTTTGTGAACAATTATTTTAAGAGTGCGAAATATTCGCTGAGAGAGTGTGTCTACTAGAGCTGGGTCCTGTGCTATAAACTGTGGGACTTGTTTTTATACCAGAAACAGTTTCTAAAGATTGAAAACGAGATGTAAGAAAGACATCCATATCTTTCCATTTTGGAATTTCTGTTTTGTCAACAATTGACTGCTCCCATAACGACAAAGTCAAATTAGGCAATTTCATAGAGCACAGAAAAATAAAAATCGAATCCCAATTCCCTATATCAATTTCATGTACACGCAGCGCTGAAATACAATTATTTATATCTCTTTGCAACCGTTTTATTTCAGCAGCTGACTCTGATTTGACCTCAACCAAGTTAAACAAGATTTTTAACTGAATATTAACAAGAATCCTCTTGTTTTCGTTCCTATCCTTCAAATTTTTCCATGCAGTCTCAAAACCTTCATTAGTAAGGGGGGATTTTTCCACGATGTCCAAAGCCTCATCCCTAGTGTTTTGCCTGAGATAAAATAACATTTCTACTGCAGTTAATGAGGTACCGTTAATATATACTGCCACAAACATGTCTCTAAAGGCTGGCCAAGACTGATAATCACCATAAAAAGGTTCGGTGGTACAAGGTGGTAGCCTAATATGATGATTTGGAAAAACAGCATCATCATTAAGGTTAGATACACAATGAGTAGAAGATAACGTGGCGGAATTAGGGCCATTAATAAACGATCGGGCCAATTCACCCATTAAAGCAGCACAAGTAATGTAAGCCAATTTACATTCCTTTAAAAGAATCTTAGCTGCTTCAAAATCTTCCTCAGAGTCAGCATTATCACTTGCAGTCGCAAAGGTTTTATAAGACACTCTTACTTTTTCCCACAAGGTTTTGAACTCTTCCTTTTCAAGTCAATTTAAAATACGTTTGGTTTGCCTTGTGAATTTCATTAAAATCACCTTCAAACTCAAGAAGAAGTGCCGCATACTTCTCAAAAGTGCTCAACTTAGCAGATTTTACCATTTTGTTTTACCGATTGCACAAATAATCAAAATAAAAAATGAAATAAATCGATTTGGAAAAATATTCAAGTTTTCCAACCAATAACAAATTTAGTTTCTTTTGGAAGTATTAAAATATGTACGTAAAATAATTTAATAAATTATATTATACACAAATGCAGCACAAAAAATAAAAAAATTATTCGAAACTATTATTTTGCGTGAAACAAGCAAATTATACAATTCGTGCTATTTTTCTGCACAACACTGTAAATTTCAAAAATGTACTACTTTTGCTAAACTTATTTTAATTTCAGACGTCAAAATTGAGAAAAAATATCAATAAAAAAATGTATCTTTTATAACAAAAATATAAAAGACAATTGGTAGCCCCCTAATGTGTACAAGAAAACACAAAAAATTTTATGCACTACTTTTTCCTCTAAAACAATAATAAAACTAAACGAATATAATTAGTAAATTTATAATTAAAAGAGTAATAATCTTACTTCTTTTATATCGATACAAATTTCTTTTATGTATGTATGTATGTATTTATGTTCACTTTTGTTCTGCTTTGTGGTGGTTGTTTTCTATTATTTTACTTATATATGTATGTACATAAGTATTTATTTACATGCAACCACTCTTTTTTATTTCTTTTGTTTTGTTTGTTTCACAGCGCGCACACACTTTTAAATATAAAATTAAATAAAAGTTAATCACAAAACGATTGCAAAATTAAATAGTTATTAAATCTAAAAATACCGCGAAGAAGAAAATACAACAAAGTCAACTAATGTGGGGAAGTGTTCAGTTGCGAGAGTTGAAGAATCAAAAACAGGGTGACTCGAAGCTAATTATTCGATTGTGGCTTTGCTAATTTACATTCAAAGCTTTTATTTGATTTAAAGTAAATTTTTTTTTAACAGAAAAAACAGACACTGTTAAAGGCAATTTTTCTTGTATGTTTAACAAACAAAATGGCACAAGAAAAAATGTAAAAAAATAAATGAAAGAATTGTCACCTTAATTTATCCAATTATTTTTTAAATAAATAAAAATGTTCCAAATCCGGCTCGAAGGACCAATAAAAATGTGGGGGTTGATGAGGATGGCTTCCAAACGGCTATCTTCACCAAGCACAAAAAAATGTAACCACAAGCACTAGCGCAAAATTAACTTTCCTTTGTATCACAATACGATCAAAATTATACAATTCAATTTTTAATAAAAAACAAATTCTTAATGGCGCGACTATTAACGAGATTTTTTTCGACTTGAAAATAGGAACTTGATTCTAACAATAAAAAAAACATCTTAACGAAAAAAAGGAGTTAAGAAAAATCGTTGATGATCTCAGCGCTCTTAGACGTCAGCAACTATCATTTTGAGCCAGGGTTGGGAACCTTCAATCCTCAGACATCAACACCATCTTTTCCATCTTTTGTTCCTCACTCAGTTGAGAATGAAGCTTCAGATCTTGTAAAGCGATCACATAATCGCGAAAATTTTCTCTTGGTCATTGCACGTGACTTCAGATATCATCATCCAGCTTCTCGAAATATCTTGGTGGCAAAAAGAAAGTACAAAAATCACTTTTGAATGTGGCCCATCTCACCCATTTCTTATTATTGTTGCGAAAAAGTTCCGGCATTACCATCAAAACGCGTTCAAGAAATCCTAATGGGTCACTACCACCATCAAACTTAAGGACTCATTTACGAATTATCTCCATCGCAGCCAAAGTGTCCGCTGCAATCGACGGACGTGTCGGGAGTTGCAAACCGACTGTAGTTTTCGGACTCGACTATTTACCGGAGGTCAGAAACGTTGCGCTAGGTACGGCTAAATTCGTAACTGCAGTTACGGGAATGTTGGTCGCCTCATATTTGTTCTGCCATTCTTGAATTACAAGGGCTTCCTTCTCGTCATGTTTGCCGAGGAAGTACTTCGCCAGCCTCTAACGCATTTCCTCGACCGTGTCATCGGTGTGCAAACTGTACTGGGACAGGTATTGCCCTAATTCTTCCTTTTTTAGGGTATAGATCCAACTTGTCTTCACCATGATGTAAAATGAACCAAAGCATAATTCGGATTTTAAAATAGCGTAGCTTGATAGAAATTTCCAAGCGATTCTCTATTATTTTTGTCAAGTAATTTTCTTTTTAAATTAAAATTGCTTTTTATTTTTAAATTAAAATTGTTTTTTTTAATTAAAATTGCTTTTTCTTATTTTTTCTGTAGGCACTTTTTTAAAAGTGGGTCCCTGCTCGGGCGCCAATGTAACGACACGTTTTCGCTCTAGCCGGAGTAGGTCAGCGGATGTCCAGTGTCGTACATAAAAAAACCAATTCACACAAACACCTTTGTTTTGTTTGACGTTATAAAATTTATTTTATTATTCTTTTGTTTTTTATTTCCTTTACTTAAATTTAACTTGTTAAATACTTAAATAAAATAGATCGAAAGATAAATTGAATTGCAAAGATAAAATTAGTTAGCCCAGCCACACGTGAGGCAATTTATTAATTGGAGAATAGGACAGTAGAAGCTAAGGCTGGAAGCGATCTACCATTGCGGTGGCATACGCGCTACCAACAAGGGTTGACCATTCCACTGAGCAGCGAGAACCTTGACGGCATACGCACAATCTACGTTCAGGCGGCCCAAGTTTCAGCGATTTCTGACCGATTTGTCCACAAATTAATATTAAAAAAAACAGGAGTCGTCAATGCGAGTACGTCTGTCTAGCTAGGAGAGGGCAATACCGAACTTCAAGCCACCCGAAGTATTCGAATTGATTTCTTGGTTATAAACTATAAGGAGGAATTGATCTTTTATTGGAGTGGCATACGCACAACTTCGATAACAATTCTCTAATCCACTGATCAGGTCTTAGCTTTCGATGGCATACGCAGGATCAAATGATTCGACTGTTCAGCTCTGTAGCTGCCAACTGACTGCCTTCTTAAACTCAACTTCCCCTCTACTTAAGTTACAACAGACTAAAGGCCCAACTATAATGTGCATATACTAGCTTATCCCAACTTAAACAACTGTGCAAATACATTAAATTATATGTTGTAAACTATAATGTACATAAGATAACTTTTCGTCAAGTTTCGTTAAATTTCATTTCTTTATGCAAGGTACGAAACTTATCGCACTTTCCGTACGGAAACAGATGATTGTGCTTTGGCTTATACATTGATAAAGAAAAATTTTAATTAATTGTTAAATTTTTTAGTTTTTAGTTCAATAGAAAATGTAGAAAAAACAACATCTTTCTTTATGGCCAATATTTTACAATTATAATATATTTAAAATAAATTTGTATTTATACACACATATGTATACCATATAAGCGATGAACATCGTTGCATTTTTTAGTACGGTTGGCCACAAACACAAAACAGAAAATAATTTGTAATAATTTTTTTTATATTTTCTTAGAATATAAACCAAAATATGTAAATGTGTATGTTATTAAATATATAAAATATTTTCTTTAAAGCCTTTTCGTTTTAAAATTTTGTTGATTTATATAGAAATTATTTCTGGCAAAAGTACGAATTAAACATAAATGTGCAACTGTGGCAAATAAGTTACTAAATTTATATAAGTACATTGTAGCCACATAAAATCTTTGATAAGTTACCTAAGCATTTGACAGGCTTTTCGTTAAATTTTTGACATAAGCTAAAGCTAGTTTATGCACATTATAGTTGGGCCTTAATTTGCGCACACGCATAAAGCATTCAATTACGCTGTCTCCCGTGTAGCTGAGAAAATATGAATATTACGACATCCGATGTTCCACTCTTGAGTTTATAATGACACGAAGTGTAATCCACTCAAACGTGAAGTGAGCGAATGCATATGTAATTCTTACATAACAACAGAATTTATTCATAAGACTTCATACATTTTTTATCTTAACTATTTATTATAAAAACAATAACGCAAATAAATATTCTTTATTTAAATCATAAAGAGCAAATCACAAAATGAGTAAACTGTATATAATATAAAAAATAAAGAGTGTAAATAGAATCTATAGAAAACTGTGCAAGCGAAGTAAATTTATTTTACACAAAAAAAAGAGATTCGTTATAAGAACTGAATTTGTTGCCAATCGAATTTTGTCGGTTGTGTGTATTATCTTGAATTCGGTTGTAGTAACTGAATAAATATAGCAGTCACAACTATTTTAAAAAATGATTCTTGGGTGATTATAAAATATTAATGTGAATTAAACAAAAGAAAATAATTTTTTAATAGTTACTTTTATTTTAATAATAAATTATAGGAATAATATTCATTATAAATTTAATGATTCGAACCATTGAATGCAGCTTTCTTCTTCCTTTCTTCAACTTGCTATCCCTGTTTTGCGCTGCGAAATAAATTAGATATTAATTAAATATTATTTTTATACATAAATGTCTTTCTGAGATAGTTATAAACTCACCTTTTCCCAATATTGGAGAACATTTTACCACTTTTATTATTATTATTATTATTATTATTATTATTTATATCTTTTCATATTTAAACTTAAACATTTTTCGATTTCAGAATATACAATCGAGTTGTATGATTCTTACTTCCAAAATTTGGTTTTCAGTAGTAATGTACTGAAAAAGTTTAGTTGCATTTTCCATTTAATAGAATAGATTTTAGCAAAGACACAAATCGGTAACGATAACTTTTCTAAGAGGTGTTACAACTAACATTTAGAAGCAAATATCATTTGTTAGCTTTTAATATAAAAAATAAATCAAGACTATTAAATATTAATAATAAAAATTAAATTATTATATTAGTAATTGAATTTTAAACGTATCAAGCGAATTGTTACCAATGTTTTTTCTGTGTGTACAATTATTTTCTAATTTAATCAATTTTTATTGAAATAATTGATTTTGTTTGAAGTAAACAAGTTTATATAAGAAAACAAGTTACAAACATAAAAAATTAACTGCAACATGTCTAAAAAAGGTCGTCGTAGCTTGCTAAAAAGTAATAAGGAAAAAAAATTGCGGCCATTGTAAATTAGTGGTAGACGAAGAAGAAGATGATTTTATTGAGTGTGATAAATGTGAAAAGACACTCCATGTTCTTTGCTGCAGTAACTTAGATAAACGTAAATTCGAACACCTATTAAAGCATGAAAATGAAAACTTTGTCTGCCATCTATGTGACAGTAATGGTACTAATATACAAATGGAGTTAAACGTAATCAAAACAAAATTACAAAAACTTTATCAGCTGTCTGATTTGCAAGAAACTATGAATTTCATGTCCAAGCAGTATGACAAAATACTAAAAGGTGTTGCAGAAAATAAAAAGAAAATTGATATGGTTGAAAAAGAAAACAAAAATTTGAAGGAGGAAATAAAGTCACTAAAATATTCAATGAAATTCTTGAATGATCAAAGAGTTAAAAACGACTGTATAGTCAGAGGTGTGGAAGTACCGAATGGACTGTCAGCAGTGGATACAATCATTAAATTGTCAAGTGATGCTGGTGTTGTATTAAACCTCGAAAGTATTGAATAAGCGTACTTTTTAAAAAAGAGAACTGGCCAAAACAAAAAAAGAGAGAATGTTATTGAAAAACAATCAGTGGTTGTGAAATTTAACTCAAAGAAATCAAAAGAAAAACTAATGTCGGTAAAACCAACTCTAAGACAAAAAGAATCTAACATCTTTGTAAGCGATTTCTTGAGTAGAGAGGCTCTTAGCCTTTTGAATCATGCAAAAACGCTGAAAACAGTAGGTTATCGGTCAGTTTATGCAGCTGGTGGAAAAATTTTCGCTAAAAGAAGTGAGCTATCGAAACCGAGGTATATAGCTAATGTAGATGAGGTTGACAAGCTTTTACTACAGGCAACAACAGATCAAACACGCACTCATAGATCCATTCGTGCAGCTAATTGTCACCGGGGAGTAACTGATGATGATGATGTTTATGTATCACCTTAATATATTGAGTTTGTAAAATGTTCATTTTGAAATATTTAACTTCAATTTTATAATATTTTATGTTTAACAATAAATATTTTTCAAATTTTAAATTATATAGAGATTTCATAAATAATTTTACAATTCCATATGCTCAAATAATATCCGTCAATATAAGAAGTATATCTTCTATAGATAAATTCAATATTTTTAAAACATTTCTTTGTAAATTACCGCGGCTACCCGATATTATCGCTATCCAGGAAACTTGGTTTAAAAATGAAGTAATTCAGCTATACAGCATTCCTGGCTATAATAGTGTACACAGCTGTAGATGGAATGGTTTTGGAGGAACATCGATTTTCATTCGTGAGAATATTCAGTATAAAGTTGATATTTGCAAAAGCGAGAATTACATTGATGTAATAGTTTTAACATTGTACACATTTAAAGCAAATGGAAAACCTATGAAAGTAATATCATTTTATAGATCACGAAAGTGTGATATCAACGCATTTTCTTTTTTCTTGGGAAACTTACTTAGCACATATGGTCGAAGTCCCTGTATTTTCGTTGGTGACTCAAACATTGATATGTTAGATGTACATTCCTCTGAGAATTTGTTGAATTTAACAGCAAGTTATGATTTTCAAAATTGTCATACTATGGTTACTCGCCCAGCAAGTAGTACATCAATTGACAACGTATTTAGCAACATGCATAATTTTTTATACATAACATCTGTAGTATGTGAACTATCAGATCATAACTTTATTTCATGTGGTGTCAAGTTTCATACACATAACCAAGAAAACACGGATGAATGTCGTATACACTGTGATTATAATAATAAAACATTGTATTAGCAATAACTTGCCCAGATTAATACAAACTGGCGACCCGGCATTTGACACATCTGCACTAATAAGGTGTGTGAATGATGCTATTAGAAGTTCAACCTACGAAAAAAGGCATAGGAAAGAAATAAGAAGAGAAATTGCTCCGTGGTTAAACGGGAATTCGCTAAAACCTATCTTTTAAGAAAAATCTTTTAAAGCAAAGGAGAAAAAAACCTGGTAGTGGAGATATTGAAGCAAGGCTAAAAAGAATAAGTAAAGTAATTAAAAAAGCAAGTAAAGATTCGATGAATAACTTTTATAAAAACAATTTGGAGGGATTTCAGAATGATCCAAAAAAATGTTGGAAGTTTTTAAATGCAGTACTAGGAAGATCACAGAGTAAAAATATTAATTTATTAAACCCACATGGTGAACTTATTATGGACGATTTTATAAAAGCTGAAGCTTTAAACAATTATTTTCTGAGCTCAATAAACAACATAACGTCGCAGATTGACGCACTTTCAGTAGATCAGTTCTCATCATTAAGAACTATTAATCAACAAAATATACGATTTCATCTAAACTGTGCAACAACCCAGGATATACATAACGCAATCTCAAATTTAAGCCAAATAAATGCTGTGGCCATGACAATATAGTTCCGAAAATACTTTTGAATAACGTAACAGAATTCACACCGTGCCTGCTAAATATATTCAACAACATGGTAGACTATCCTACTTATCCGGATATACTTAAGATTCATAAGGTTGTTCCGATACCTAAGATTAATAATGCCTGTACCGAAGATAAGTTCAGACCTATTGCAGTTTTATCTGTAATTGATAATGTTTTTGAGAAAATTTTACACAGCCAAATATCTACATATATGATAACGCACAACTTCTTAAGTGATTTTCAATTTGGTTTTAGGAAAGGAAGTGGTACCGAGGAAGCTGTAGTAAATGTCGTAAACTATATTTGTAAAGGGCTAGATGACGGATTTAGTGGAGTAGCTGGAATATTTTACGATTTTACGAAGGCATTCGATCTTATAGATCATTATATATTATTGGAAAAATTGAAGTGTTATGGTTTTTTTGGAAGAGAAATTACACTCTTGAGAAGTTACCTAACAAATCGCAAACAATTCGTTCAGTTAAATTGCCAAACAAGCTCAATAGGTGCAGTTGATCATGGTGTTCCACAAGGTAGTGTACTTGGTCCGTTATTGTTTACTATTTACCTTAACGATATAAAAAACCTACAACTTTCTGGAAAGCTTTTTATGTACGCGGATGATATTTGTTTATCTATCCATACAAACACGAAACAGTTGTTAAGGTATATATGGAAGGCGACGCATCTTTACTAGCAGAATTTGCAAATATTAATAAATTAGTCCTTAACCCAACTAAGACACAATTAATCAGATTCAAGCCACATAATAATCATGATCACTTCAGTGTATTTGTTGATGGAACGGAGGTTCAGGAAGTCAGTCACATTATATATTTGGGTATTGAACTGCAAAGTAATTTAACATGGAGTCAACATATACGTAGCTTAAAGACGAAAACATCTCAAGCTCTAGGACTACTTTATAAATTCAAAAATAAATTTGACGAAAACATAAAACTAATGCTTTATAATGCATTGATCCAAAGCCGCTTCAATTATTTAGCCATATTGTATAATCACAAAAAGAGCATTGAACTTAAAGAATTGCAGAGAATGCAAAATAAAGCATTAAAAATTGTAGCTAATCTACCATTAACTTACCCAACGGAGTCTCTGTATAAAAATGTTTTTATTAATGTGTTACCGCGTTATGGAATATACAAGCTTCAATTAATAATTTATGTCTTTAAATGTGTGCACAATATTGGACACCATACGATAATATTTGTGAGAAACGAAACCGCATTTAGAACAAGGAATAATTTGAACTTAGCGGTAGTTCGCTGCAGGCTTGAAATAACCAAGCAAAGGGTAGAATATGTGGGTAGTCGTGAGTTCAACAATTTGCGTCAACATGTGAAAAATACAAATAGAATCTCAGTTTTCAAAACTAACATCCGGAATTATTTATATCAAAACATACAAGATATTTTATAGTTTTTAATAACTTTTTATGTTAAAATATTTATTTTTTTATTTTTTTTTTTACTTTATTACTTAAAACTTTAAATTACGTACATATAAACATATATTTATAATGTTATTAAATTGTAACAATATTTTGCCAACTTGCCTCTTTAATGCCTTCATGGCGCTGAGGCCACTTATTTGTAAATAAAGAAGCATTATACATTGCCAATAAAAAAAAAAAAAAAAAAAAAGTTGCAGGAATCAAGCATAAAAAAAAATTAGGGAATTCTCTTCGTGTGTCTCAAACCAGCATACAAAAAAATACAAAATACTTCATATAAATAATAGAACATTATTATGTATTGTTTGCTTAGGAATGCAAGGCCGTTGTTTATTTTATTAGGTGTGCCCAACAACGAGTTCAGCTACTTTTGGCCTTCACACGGTATGAACTTAGATATACCCTTTTTCCACTTTTTATGGTGAATGGTATAAAAATTGTACTATACACCTGATTACTTATGCATAAATGAATATATGCATGTTGTATGTATGTATTATAAGTTTTAAAAAATAAATAATATGAAACAAAATAATAAAATAAGTAAACAGAATTGCAATTTTACTTTAAATAGATAGATGGATTCATACATATACATACATGCAAATAGTTTTAAACAACTAAAATTATTAAATTAAAAATTTTTATTTGGCTTCAGTTTTAAATTAATTTTTTAAAGTCTTATTATGGAATTAAAAACAATGAAAAACTTATGTTTATGAAAAACAAAGAATTAAAATTTAAAGCGCTTGTTTCTTTGAAAAAGCTTTTTTCTTGTTTTTAACAAAATAAATTCCTCACAATTATATAACAACAAATTATTATTAATATTTTTATAATGCAATCAAAACAAATAGAGACCAATTGGAAAATCATACTCTGATGAGAAAGAGAACATTATTATTAATATTTATTTGTTTTATTGTTTGTTTCTAACTTTTGGTTGATAACTTTTTATACCTTTTAAAGACAAAAAATTAATTTCTATGTAAAAAGCCGCCATAAAAAGAAGAGATGTTGTTTTTAGTATCCTATGGTAGATTATTAGCTAAAATGTATTCCATTTACAAGTGTTCTTAGTGTTCTCAAGAAAATGAAATAACAACTAAGTACATTAAAGCGCGATTTGGAAAAATAGCATATAAAATAAATAATGTTATATACATTACGCTGCATATTGTAATTTTGGTGAGAAATTAACCAAAATCAAGAGAAAAAAAGAACCAATTTTGGTTAAAAGTAACCAAAGGTGGTAACGCTGGTTATTATTCCCTTTGAAACAGGCAATGTTTTGATTCATTCAATATGTTTATATTTTTCATTCGATTCTCCTTGTTTTATATTTTAACAAGAGAGTATTTGGTATTAGTGTGAGGATTTATAGTGAGTTGAAAAACGAATGTACTCATGCACAAAGTATATCTATATCAAGTACATGCAGGAGCTCCATATCATTATATATGTCAAATTTTGTTTATATTTTTAGATAGCATTTGTTTGTATTTTGTATTTTATTCTCCGTTTCCTTTTCTAATTTTCTTTATATTTTTTTCAGAGATGGTAAAAGAAATATTCCAACTGCAATTTTATATGTATTAAAATGAATTAAACATACTTCCTGTAAATTCTTGTTTGAATTTACATTTATATACATAAAAACAAATTATTGTGATATATTTTTGTTATTAATGTTAAGCAAAATTAATATTACGTTATATTTTTACAAAAAATGTACAATCATACCCACTTCCCATCTCGTTTTGTTTTTGACACAATGGGTAATTTTTACACAAAACAAATTTGCCTGCTGTTATTTTAATGTCGTATTTGTTGTAGACTTGCATGTATTGGATATAAATATACGTTGCTCATGCAGATCTCTAACAAGCAGAGTTCAGAAAGTACACACATCTTACACAGTGTACGATGTTCTTACACACAATGTTCTGTTCAAAACCAACACCTTATTTTCAGTACGTACATGAAAAAATGAAAATAACAGATGTTTTTTGTAAAGTTTCATTAATCTAGGTGCACTCAGTAAAATTTTACAACCAATATAAACTAGAAAAAAAGTAATGTCCTGCTAGATTGGCAAAATACCCCTATGTGTGACGAGCTTAGTAAGCGGTAGCGAGGCTTCTAGCGACATGGTTATCGAGAAGTGCTTTCACCTTCAATAATCAATACCGGGAAAGTAGCACGATAAATTTAAAGTTTAATATAAAAGAGTTTGTTTTTATTTTAAATGGATTCTATATCCCTGCATAACATGTAAAAAGCATGAGTAAACTATAATTGAATATCCTTAAAAATAATAACACTGATTTTATTTCAAAAAATATACTTCCCTTTAGAAAGCTCATTTCGATAATTTTTTAATATTGAAGAATTTGATTTTTTTAGTCGTTTGAAAGAGAAAACAATTTTTCATTTGGTCGTAGTGATTTAATAAAGACAATAGAATTCGTAGTTTTTTTTTGTATGTTATTTACATCAAAATTTAATAATCATCATTTTCTATTAAGGCATCTAGTTTTAAGTTTTTTTTAGTTGTTAACTTAATTTTAATAATTTAACGTATCGATAAAAATTAAATTCGTACATTGAAAAGTATACAATTTAAGTACATATATGTAATTTTTTAATTTTAGATAATGTTATAATACTTTAGTTTTAAACTAGTTGTTATTTAGTTTTAATTTAGTGTAATAAAGGATTTTTGAATTGAATTTCATAAAGGTCGGACGTATCGCTCTTTAAAAAATAAAAAATATAAATAAAATAAATATTCTTAGAAAATATTTTCAAAAATTTTCGTTTTTTTTACAACAAAAAGAAACTAAAATATATTGCTAGTTTTTGTGTTAAATATTTATTAATATGAATTCCGGGCTTTCATTATTGGATGATAATATTCCACCAGATAAATGGTCAGAAGACAATTTGGAAAAAAGTCGGGATTTTATGTCTTCGCGTTTGATTAAAACTCCAGTCGTGCAAAAAAAATCTGCACGGAAATCAAATTTGGGTGTCAAGCCAGAGCCGATAATAAATAGTGGAAAAAATAAACAAAACAATCCGGGGAGAGTTTCTTTGATGCTTTCTGAAGGGAATGGACAATCATGTGAGAAAACTTTATTTCTGTTCAACACAACAAGCGCAAAAGAGCTTGTGAAAATAAGGTAGATTTATCTAAGTTTAATTTAAATAATTATAATCGTGTTCAGGAAAATACGTTAACTGCTAATACACAAGAATTACAAAATAGGTTTGCTATTTGAGGTGAGTTAAATATTCATGAGGAAAAAAATAGTTCCCATGAAAATAACTTTCTAAAAAACAAAATTAAGAGTACAAAAGAGAAGAATTTATTTTGCCCACCGATATTCCTTTTTAACGTTAACATTGAGGATTTAGTTAATCAGCTTAAAACTAAAAAAGTAGAGTATAAAATTATAAACAAAAACCGTTACAAAAGCAAGTTGTTTCTGAAGGATGCTGTAGTTCATGCTGAGATGATGCAGTTACTAAAAGAAAAAAATATAGAATCTTACTCATTTACACCGGTTGAACAGAAGCGATCTAGTATAGTACTTAGGGGTTTATCTTTTAAAACAGATATCAATATAATTAAAGCTGAGATTGATTTGTTTGTTCCAAATACAATCGAATCGGTTTCAAAATTTTCTACTCCTTTTTCTAAAAAGCACAATATCGATACGGGCCTCTTCTTGATTACGCTACAGACTGGTAAAACTTTAAATGAAGTGGTAGCAATTAAATATTTATTAAACCAGAGAATTACATGGGAACTTCCCAAAAGGAATAAAAGAGAAATTCAATGTTATCGTTGCCAACAATGGGGCCACATGTCGCGTAACTGCAATCGGCCATATTCTTGTGTTAAGTGTGATCAATCTCATGCTCCGGGGGAATGTAAATTTGTTTCAGACAAAGATAATTTACCTTTTTGTAATAATTGCAAACAGAGTGGCCATCCATCAAGTTTCAAAGGCTGTCCTGCTTACAAAAAATATGTGGAAATAAAAAAAAGAGTTCAGCAAGAAGCTGTAGAAAGAACACAAAAAGCTTCTATTAATGTAAGTAATGCCATAAACACTAATTTTGTACAAAAAATCGACCTTTCGCTAGCCTTTTTCAAAAATCAAATGTTATTTCTCAATCATTTATTTCAAAGCCGCCAATAATTCATAAGTTTTTAGAAATTGCAAAAATTCTGTGTGAACCCGAAGCTTTTTCTTTAGAAAAGAAAATAGAAAATTTTATTGTGAGTTATAAAAATCTTTCATTAGTAGAAGCAAGACAACAATGTCGAAACCTTCTAGCTGAGGTAAATAAAGCTTATGACCCATAATGTATTTAATTTACTATCATTTAATGTTGGATCTCTCATTGGACAAGTCGTAGAATAGATTTATTTGATACCATTAGAGCTAATAAGATTGACGCTGCTTTTGTTCAGGAAATTCATCTTAATACTAGACACAATGTCGCCATGGGAGAGACCAGAGCTCACAATGTGTTGCTATAATTTTAAAGAATTCATTTACATATTCTAAAATAAATACAGCTCATTTAGGTTTTCCAAATATTTTTGTTTCACTTGACATAATAATGGATAGTTCAATTAAAAGGTTGTTATTTGGATCCATTTATATTCCATGCAATTGTAACTCAACAGTTTTAAAAGATGGTCTCACAAATTTAAGTCTTCTTTCTCAAAGATTTGATGGGGCTTTTATAGGTGGGGATTTTAATGCGAAGCATTCATCTTGGGGTGACTCAATTAACAATCAAAACGGTATTATTTTTTTTATGTTTTGCAGCAGAACTCTATTTTTTTGCACGTATATCTGGTTTAGTTCCGTTATATCCTAATGGCTCCTCTTTTCTTGATCATTTCTAGTCTACCAACTTTTTCAGATCACTTTCCTTTGAAACTGCAAATTAAAATTTCAAATTTTGATGTGATTATTAATCCACCTTCAACATTTACTTCTTTTAGGAACACAGATTGGAATCAATTTAAAATTGGCGTAAGTAATATATATTAATTATTATTAATATATATTAATGAAATTTCAAACAGCATAAATACTGTATGTAGTATTCATTCAGAAAAAATTGAATTAAAAAATCTGAAGTTTTTAATTTCTGAGAGTATTAGGAACTTGTTCAAAATTAAATACAGTTGGCAAAAAAAAATTAAAACAAATATTTCACAGAACCCTTAATCGACTAGATTCGGAGTACATACTGTTATCTAAACAAATATATTTATTAAATATTATAATTAAGAAACAAGTAGCGGAGAAGCAATCAAACATTTTTAAGTTAAAACTTAAAAATATTAACGCGGGACCTACTGCTCACCAACAGGTTTATAGAATTATAGGATGGTGTAATTATGGAAGATGATTCACTAAAATTAAATAAATTGAAGGAACATTTTGCAAAAGTTTATAGTAAATCTAGTCCTGGCCGTGATTTTTCGGTACTTTTTGAAACCATCAATTTTACCCTTAATAATTTGCCAGATAATAAACACTTGTTTTCACCACATTTTTCGGCTATTAATACACAAAATTGTGAAAGTCTCACTTCATTAAATGAAGTTTTAGCACATGTTAAAGATATTAACAATAAAAAATCTTGTGGCTTAGACAATATTTCTAATTATATAATTAAAAAGCTACCTACTAAGGCTTTTGAATATCTTACAATTGTTTTCAACAATTGCTTAAATAATTCATATTTTCCAGTACCTTGGAAAACATCGAAATTGTGCCAATCCAAAAGAAATTAAACTCTATTGATGTAAACAATTTACGCCCCATCTCATTACTTTCTAATTTAGGTAAATTATTTGAAAAAATTATTCGGGAAGAAATGAGCATGGAAGTAAATTCATCATATATTCCAAAATTGCAGTTTGGATTTAAAAGTGGACACTCTACAATTGACGCTTTATCTAAATTTCAGAATGATGTTGTCTCCAATCTCCGTCGGCGATATTGTACTATTGCTATTTCATTAGATGTGGAAAAAGCGTTTGATCATGCATTTCATGCGGGAATTATTTACAAAATGATTCAAATAGGATTTAGCGCTCCTACTGTTAAACTGTTTCAAAGTTTCTTTTTTAAGAGGTCCTTTTGTGTTCAATTTAACGGTAAATTATCAAATTTTGAGAGTATTAGTTGTGGTATGCCTCAGGGTTCCATACTAGCACCACATCTTTACAATATATTTATGGTTGATTTTCCTCATGTCATACAAAATTCTACTGCTCTGTTGTATGCTGATGATTCTCTTCTTTACTCCCATAGTGAATCACCTACTGAAGCTTTAAGCCAAGTCTCCAACCATCTCAGGGTGGTAAAATGTTTTTATGATGATTGGGGGGTAAAAATAAATACCTCTAAATCTAAAGCTATTTGTCTTCGTAATGCCTCTGGAAAATGTAAATATTTTGTTGTACCTGAGAGTAAAAGACTAAAACTTTTACTTGACGGAATTAAAATTCCCTTTACTACAAATTTAAAATATCTTGGAATTAATTTTAACAATCTTATGAAGTTTAATAGTCATGCCAGAAATGTATTAAGTAAATCTTATAAAATATTAGGATCATTTGCAAAGCTTCTGTATAATAAAAGTGTACCGAAGACAACTAAACTTTTATTATACAAAACAAGTATAAGGTCATGTTTTCTTTATGGCTTTCCGATATGGTTTAGTATTTCGCCAAGTATTATTAAAGAAATGGAAATACTAGAGCGGAAAGTTTTGAGATATTGTGTAGGGAAGAACTACAAATCAGTCAATAAACGATATTCTAATCGATATGTTTATAGTCAATCAAAAGTTACTCCAATTGGTCTGTATATTTGTGACATTTTAAAAAGGTATGTTACTAGACTTTCGCTTTATGACAATAACTATATTAGCAACATTTTTAATCAACAAAAAGATTTTAATTGGTCTAATACAAATTACCTTTCACCTGTGAGTTTTATCAATGAAGAACCGCCTAATTTTAATATAAATATTAAAACTTGCTATAGTTTTTTTTACAAAAAGTACACCTGGTACTCACAGAGGATAGTACTATTTTGTAATTTTTCGTTTGTTTGATTTTTTATTTTTTGTATTATTTAGTATGTAATTTTTGTTTCATTTAGAATTAAGTGTATTTATAGAGATTATCTCTCTAATTATTTAAGCCTCGGGAGCAAGGGCGTACTATTTCTAGACATGTATTTTGTAATATTTAATTTTTATTCTATTTCAAAGATAAAGCTTGGTGCTGACAAACATTATTGTTAATTAAGATAATACATTATAGTCTTAAGTTATTCTTTTGTTTTATGTTGTTTCTATTCCTCTTACTATTGTTAAAAAAAAGGCTCAATAAATATTAAAATTAAAATTAAAAAATTAGTGTAATAAAGATGCCATTTCCCAGAAAAATTTTTGAAAAGGTAATCGAGTGTGGAATTAAGCTCTTTTGCCAGAAGAACTTCTCAACTAGACTTAATGATTTTAATAAGGCATGAGACTTTTATAATCAATTACTGAGGATCGATTACATTAATTATAGTAAGAAATAATGAGTACCATTAATACGGTAGTCTCTTTTGACATAAAGAACTAGTTCCATTACTACTTCTTTTTTTGGAAACTAATGTAATGTATTTTGTAAGCGAGTAACAAAATATGGCAATCACAAAAGTAAGTCATTATATGGCAAGTACTTTTTAATATTTTTGCTGGGTTGTTTTGTATTTGCTTAGAAACCATGTTCGTGCCTTGAGTCTTTTGTTTTTAGTTGGGTTGAACCTGAGGATAATGTAAGTGTGTGTATGTGGTGATTTTGAACTTAAAAAAATTAATTTTTAATTTTTTTCGATCTTATAAATGAATGAAAATTGACCTATTTTCGGCTATTTGGTTCTTTTTAATTTAATTTTAAACGCTTTTAGAAAAAAAAATTATTTACAAATGTATGCGGACGTTTTCTAAAGAAAACAAGAAAAATTATGCGGACGTTTTCCAAAGAAAACAAGAACAACAAAACAAAAAAAAATAAAAAATAATAAAAATTATTTTTATATAAAAACTGACCTAGTGCTTAGAAAATTAGCAAATTGATGGTGAACGGTATATAAGATTCGTTCACCATCAAAAAAGCAAATATTAGGGTGACTGAGAATTAAAAAATAAAAAAATAAAAATTAAGTACTAAATATAATTGTGTCTTTGGCCTTTATAATTAATTATCTTTTCTAATTTTCTAAGCACTAGGTCAGTTTTTAAATAATTTTTATTATATATATATATATATATATATATATATATATAAATATATATATATATATATATATATATATATATATATATATATATATATATATATATATATATATAACTTAGCTTGTCACTCCGTTTGTAGTTTCAGCAATATCCATTTTCGACCCCATAAAGTATATATATTCTGAGCTTCAACACATAGCGAAATCGTCTGTCCGCCCGTGTTAGTGTTGAAATAAAGTTTGCTAAGACACTAGATCACTAAAATAAATTTAAATATTCTAATCGATCAGACATAGTGCCGAAAGACGTGCTATTGGCAAGATAGGACCATGAGGCGCACCGGGCAAAACACCACGTGATGGCATTTCTATGTAAAATTATATGTAGTACTTAATTTTTTTCTTATTTTTTAATTATCTGTCATCCCAATACCTGTTCCTTTGATTGGAGTTGCGTCAATAAACCAGATTTACATAGATGGTGAAGGGTACATGAGATTTGACATAGCCGAAAATAGCACTATTACTTGTTTTGGTTGTTTTTGTTAAGCTATGTACAGACGGTTGTCAGATCTAACAATATTGACAGAAAAATATTCAGAAAATGTCTAACAATCGTGTGAACTTACAATTGTTGTCTGACAATATTGTCAGAAAAACCATTGTCAGAAAATTGTCAGACTTCTACCTGACAATAAATTGTTAGATATCTTACAATTGTGTGAACGCATTTATTTGCATTGTCAGAACATTGTCAGGCATTGTCAGTATAAAATAAATTGTAACATGTTGGAAATTTTAAACATCTGACAACGATATCATTGTCAGATAAAAGTTAATGAAAAAAAGTGAAAAATTCTTTAAAATAAATAAAAATTTAAATTAAAATTAAAGCAGAAAAAAGAGAGTTAAAAAAATGGACAGCGACGGTATTTCACGGGATAATTTTAATGGTGGGAAAAAACTTACCTTTTTCAAGCACTTTGAAAATGGCATATAGCTCTTCAGGAACAAAGCTCGAATAGTTCAAACTGGAATGCGGAACAAGTATTGTAGTGACCGACATTTTTCATGTCCTATCTTTTGAACCGTCATAAACAAACGCTTGAAAATTGAACAGAATGTATATAGCTATTACCTTTGTAATAACAAGTATAAATATTCAATATAGATCATTTTATTTTATGAACATATATGATGGTTGTAAAAAGACCTCTGATATTTACAAAGAATCTGTATAGCTAAGTCCTCCATAATCGCAAGAATAAAATTTGATAATTTGGTGTATGTGACCAAAAGTTTGAACTGTTATAGATAGATAACTGAAATTTACAGGGAACTTGTATTGATAAGTCCGCTTAAAGAGCAAGTATCCAATTTGTATTTATAAAAATAAAGGGTGTGCTCATACCTGATGTAATTTTACATGTATTAGCCCAATCTTTTGAACCGGTTTATACAAAAACTTGAAAAAGTGTCCACTAATTTGTGTGGTATATTAAGAAATATAAATTTAAAACTAAAAATTAGGGGTGTCCCAATAGTTGATGTATGTGGCCAAACTGTTGAACCTTTTTAGGCAAATAGCTAAAATCTGTTTTGAAGTCGGTTTTTTTATATTCGCTAAAAACGTAAGATGTTAGAATCGTTGCAGTTTCTTCGTTTTGATTAATATCTATTTGTTTTGATAAAAATTTATAATACTAATTTGTAACTTTTAAAATAATTTACATTAAAATTAATTAAAAAAAATTTTTCTATTGAATTTTTTAATTCTGACACTTGGCAATTCTTACTACCGTGTGAACTACCAATTTGTTGTCTGACAATGTTGTTAGAAAAAATTATTGTCAGATAATTTTCTTACAATGGAATTGTTAGTTTTTTTACAAATGCCTTGCAATCGTGTGAACTGACAATTGTGTTTACAATTTTTATTTGCCTTGTCATTGTCAGTACATTGTTAGGTCTGACAATATTGTAAGATCTTACAACCGTCTGTACATAGCTTCAGATGGAAGGTTGATAAGTAATATTATCTTGTATTTTCTTTCTGGATTTAAGGTTTAGATTTTTTTCTTTGTCTGATAAAGACCACTTAGTGCCCTTTTACTTAATTTGTTATAATATTGCATATTTTGTTAGAAATTGTTATTTTTCGTAATTCAGAAAAAGCGGAATTAAATTTTTTTTAGTCGTATAAACATTGTTTTATTTTTATAGATTAGTCCTTAGAAGCTAACAAGAAGAGATTAGAAAAGTTAAAAAGCAATTAAAAAGATTTCTGCATTTGATTTAAATCTTTCGTCACCGCAAGTAAGAGAAAAATATTGGAAGGATAACGACAATACAAGGACAATATCGGAAACGATAAACACGACGGCTGTGAATCGCGGCCCTGTACCTAAAGTAAATGTAATTAAGAAAAGTACTAGCCATGAGCTTATGACCCATAATGTATTTAATTTACTATCATTTAATGTTGGATCTCTCATTGGACAAGTCGTAGAATAGATTTATTTGATACCATTAGAGCTAATAAGATTGACGCTGCTTTTGTTCAGGAAATTCATCTTAATACTAGACACAATGTCGCCATGGGAGAGACCAGAGCTCACAATGTGTTGCTATAATTTTAAAGAATTCATTTACATATTCTAAAATAAATACAGCTCATTTAGGTTTTCCAAATATTTTTGTTTCACTTGACATAATAATGAATAGTTCAATTAAAAGGTTGTTATTTGGATCCATTTATATTCCATGCAATTGTAACTCAACAGTTTTAAAAGATGGTCTCACAAATTTAAGTCTTCTTTCTCAAAGATTTGATGGGGCTTTTATAGGTGGGGATTTTAATGCGAAGCATTCATCTTGGGGTGACTCAATTAACAATCAAAACGGTATTATTTTTTTTATGTTTTGCAGCAGAACTCTATTTTTTTGCACGTATATCTGGTTTAGTTCCGTTATATCCTAATGGCTCCTCTTTTCTTGATCATTTCTAGTCTACCAACTTTTTCAGATCACTTTCCTTTGAAACTGCAAATTAAAATTTCAAATTTTGATGTGATTATTAATCCACCTTCAACATTTACTTCTTTTAGGAACACAGATTGGAATCAATTTAAAATTGGCGTAAGTAATATATATTAATTATTATTAATATATATTAATGAAATTTCAAACAGCATAAATACTGTATGTAGTATTCATTCAGAAAAAATTGAATTAAAAAATCTGAAGTTTTTAATTTCTGAGAGTATTAGGAACTTGTTCAAAATTAAATACAGTTGGCAAAAAAAAATTAAAACAAATATTTCACAGAACCCTTAATCGACTAGATTCGGAGTACATACTGTTATCTAAACAAATATATTTATTAAATATTATAATTAAGAAACAAGTAGCGGAGAAGCAATCAAACATTTTTAAGTTAAAACTTAAAAATATTAACGCGGGACCTACTGCTCACCAACAGGTTTATAGAATTATAGGATGGTGTAATTATGGAAGATGATTCACTAAAATTAAATAAATTGAAGGAACATTTTGCAAAAGTTTATAGTAAATCTAGTCCTGGCCGTGATTTTTCGGTACTTTTTGAAACCATCAATTTTACCCTTAATAATTTGCCAGATAATAAACACTTGTTTTCACCACATTTTTCGGCTATTAATACACAAAATTGTGAAAGTCTCACTTCATTAAATGAAGTTTTAGCACATGTTAAAGATATTAACAATAAAAAATCTTGTGGCTTAGACAATATTTCTAATTATATAATTAAAAAGCTACCTACTAAGGCTTTTGAATATCTTACAATTGTTTTCAACAATTGCTTAAATAATTCATATTTTCCAGTACCTTGGAAAACATCGAAATTGTGCCAATCCAAAAGAAATTAAACTCTATTGATGTAAACAATTTACGCCCCATCTCATTACTTTCTAATTTAGGTAAATTATTTGAAAAAATTATTCGGGAAGAAATGAGCATGGAAGTAATGATGTTGTCTCCAATCTCCGTCGGCGATATTGTACTATTGCTATTTCATTAGATGTGGAAAAAGCGTTTGATCATGCATTTCATGCGGGAATTATTTACAAAATGATTCAAATAGGATTTAGCGCTCCTACTGTTAAACTGTTTCAAAGTTTCTTTTTTAAGAGGTCCTTTTGTGTTCAATTTAACGGTAAATTATCAAATTTTGAGAGTATTAGTTGTGGTATGCCTCAGGGTTCCATACTAGCACCACATCTTTACAATATATTTATGGTTGATTTTCCTCATGTCATACAAAATTCTACTGCTCTGTTGTATGCTGATGATTCTCTTCTTTACTCCCATAGTGAATCACCTACTGAAGCTTTAAGCCAAGTCTCCAACCATCTCAGGGTGGTAAAATGTTTTTATGATGATTGGGGGGTAAAAATAAATACCTCTAAATCTAAAGCTATTTGTCTTCGTAATGCCTCTGGAAAATGTAAATATTTTGTTGTACCTGAGAGTAAAAGACTAAAACTTTTACTTGACGGAATTAAAATTCCCTTTACTACAAATTTAAAATATCTTGGAATTAATTTTAACAATCTTATGAAGTTTAATAGTCATGCCAGAAATGTATTAAGTAAATCTTATAAAATATTAGGATCATTTGCAAAGCTTCTGTATAATAAAAGTGTACCGAAGACAACTAAACTTTTATTATACAAAACAAGTATAAGGTCATGTTTTCTTTATGGCTTTCCGATATGGTTTAGTATTTCGCCAAGTATTATTAAAGAAATGGAAATACTAGAGCGGAAAGTTTTGAGATATTGTGTAGGGAAGAACTACAAATCAGTCAATAAACGATATTCTAATCGATATGTTTATAGTCAATCAAAAGTTACTCCAATTGGTCTGTATATTTGTGACATTTTAAAAAGGTATGTTACTAGACTTTCGCTTTATGACAATAACTATATTAGCAACATTTTTAATCAACAAAAAGATTTTAATTGGTCTAATACAAATTACCTTTCACCTGTGAGTTTTATCAATGAAGAACCGCCTAATTTTAATATAAATATTAAAACTTGCTATAGTTTTTTTTACAAAAAGTACACCTGGTACTCACAGAGGATAGTACTATTTTGTAATTTTTCGTTTGTTTGATTTTTTATTTTTTGTATTATTTAGTATGTAATTTTTGTTTCATTTAGAATTAAGTGTATTTATAGAGATTATCTCTCTAATTATTTAAGCCTCGGGAGCAAGGGCGTACTATTTCTAGACATGTATTTTGTAATATTTAATTTTTATTCTATTTCAAAGATAAAGCTTGGTGCTGACAAACATTATTGTTAATTAAGATAATACATTATAGTCTTAAGTTATTCTTTTGTTTTATGTTGTTTCTATTCCTCTTACTATTGTTAAAAAAAAGGCTCAATAAATATTAAAATTAAAATTAAAAAATTAGTGTAATAAAGATGCCATTTCCCAGAAAAATTTTTGAAAAGGTAATCGAGTGTGGAATTAAGCTCTTTTGCCAGAAGAACTTCTCAACTAGACTTAATGATTTTAATAAGGCATGAGACTTTTATAATCAATTACTGAGGATCGATTACATTAATTATAGTAAGAAATAATGAGTACCATTAATACGGTAGTCTCTTTTGACATAAAGAACTAGTTCCATTACTACTTCTTTTTTTGGAAACTAATGTAATGTATTTTGTAAGCGAGTAACAAAATATGGCAATCACAAAAGTAAGTCATTATATGGCAAGTACTTTTTAATATTTTTGCTGGGTTGTTTTGTATTTGCTTAGAAACCATGTTCGTGCCTTGAGTCTTTTGTTTTTAGTTGGGTTGAACCTGAGGATAATGTAAGTGTGTGTATGTGGTGATTTTGAACTTAAAAAAATTAATTTTTAATTTTTTTCGATCTTATAAATGAATGAAAATTGACCTATTTTCGGCTATTTGGTTCTTTTTAATTTAATTTTAAACGCTTTTAGAAAAAAAAATTATTTACAAATGTATGCGGACGTTTTCTAAAGAAAACAAGAAAAATTATGCGGACGTTTTCCAAAGAAAACAAGAACAACAAAACAAAAAAAATAAAAAATAATAAAAATTATTTTTATATAAAAACTGACCTAGTGCTTAGAAAATTAGCAAATTGATGGTGAACGGTATATAAGATTCGTTCACCATCAAAAAAGCAAATATTAGGGTGACTGAGAATTAAAAAATAAAAAAATAAAAATTAAGTACTAAATATAATTGTGTCTTTGGCCTTTATAATTAATTATCTTTTCTAATTTTCTAAGCACTAGGTCAGTTTTTAAATAATTTTTATTATATATATATATATATATATATATATATATATAAATATATATATATATGTATATATATATATATATATATATATATATATATATATATAT